>JAUPMG010185499.1:0-10302 GCA_031762675.1 Pachysandra terminalis
TCCCATTATTGGAGTGGGATTTCTAAACTGAGTAGTGAGAAAAAGAAGTGGTTTTCCTTCCAAAACATTGCCTCCAGATGTAGATTAGGTTCAGTTGAAAATCTTTTGGAGGGAAGAAGCATTTTTTAATATATATATATTTAATTTTATTTTTAAGAAGTGATGATTAGGACTTTCTCGAGACAATTTGAATCTTTAATCCCTTAAGTTCACTTTCTTGGTGGCAAATGGGTCTAAAGAATGATTTGCGTAGGGTGGTGGATAATCAATGCAATAGTTTGATCTGAAGACAGTTTCCATTTTGATTTGGTAGTTGTTGCAGTCTTTGAGTGAAGGAGAATTTTTTTGTGCTGTATTTTACTAATGTACTGGAAATATGTCAAAAAGGAAATGTAAACAGGAATTGATTCATCAAACGATATTATAGTTTCTTCTTCTGAAGGGTTTTTTTTTTTGGCTGGTTAATATTTTATCATGGAATTCAACAGATTAGTACATATTGCTCTTCTTAATGTCTTTATCATCTAATCAGTCTCAATTACTTGTTTACTTTTAGTTAGAGGTGATGTGAGTAAATTTAATGGCTTTAGGGTTGTACAATGGGCCATGTCGTGCTGGTTAATATTCTCAGTATGGCATGCATCCCATGACACAGGCTGGATTGTGCTGGGTTGAACCCGTGCTTCAATCTGTCCTGGGCAAGCTGGACCATGCCTGTTCTGTGCCAGGCCCCAGTGACGGGAGTCGATTGCTATCTTTTGGTAGTTTCAGTTCTGAAACCAACGTGAAGATTAAGAGATCACCATCTTCTGTTTCTTTATTCTTCATTAGAAATTATTCATTTCAATTGGGTTCTAATGACTTTCTGTAACTTTATAAACACATCTAGTAACTGATCTTTGTATTTTAGAGCTAACAATTTTACTCAATATTCGAAGTTCATACATAATAGAAAAGTTAAAGAGAGTTTCAAGGCACATAAGGCTAGCTGGTTCTCCAATTCCCTCCTTTTCAGAGCTAACCCTGCAAAAACAATTGATATCAAAAGGTTAGCTAGCTTTGTTTATCTTTCTCAGCTACTGACAGCAACATGAAGAAATCAGATTCAAATCAAGTTGTGGCGAAGGGACTACCAAGAAGCGTTTCTTGTAGATTTCAACAAGCTCTTTAGGATCACGCTGCGTCTGTTTGTAACCATCGATCTTGTTCATCTCCTGCACAATAAGGTTTCAAAATAATACAGATCATCATCAGTTTGTCATTAGATATTTAACAAGAGTTTTATGCCAGCTGCCATCCTGACTCAATCCTCGCTTAGGACCAGCAATGCACAAAAGATATAACTTTTTTTTTGACAAAGCGCAAAAGATATATCAATACACAACATAGGCGAAGTTTTGCTAATGTTGAGAGCATGGTTTTAAATTTCGTCGACGTTTCTACTCTAGCGACACGAAATATGGGGGGAAATTTACTATAGTTCACCTTTGTACTTTTTTAATTCAAAAAATTAATCAAAAATTCATATTATTATAAAAAAAATTATGCAAACATCTAGAAAAATTATAATAAAAAGTGAATTGTAATCATCATCATCATATGCCTTATCCCAACGAGTTAGGGTTGGCAAAAGTAATGAAAATTCGTTGAATTCCCCTTACAGGTGCTTGCATATGTAATTGCCTATATATATGCATTTTGTTTTTCATATTTTAGGTCTTTTAGGTGTATTGTACTCCTATTTAAACCCTTAAAATTTTGGAATTAAAATTCATTTTTTCCCCAACATTTCTTTAAATTGGAGAAATATTCCGTCATTTCAACAATATTTCGTCAGCGCCCCCCCATGAAATCAAAATATTTCAGCGATATTCCCCCCCGCGAAATCAAAATTGAAAACCTTGGTTGGGAAATGATTAAAGTACCCTTATACATATACTCTTAATGAAGACATGGTTTTTGACAGACTAGATGGCGAAATAGGATTTGTGTTGCTGACCCTAACTAGTTGAGATGAGAAATTCTGTTGTTGTTTATCACCATTTTCCTAATCTTTAACACAAGGGAAAAAAAAAAATTCCAAGACCACCCCCACAACACATTTTACTAATTAGTTCTGCTGTTCCATTAATATACAACAAAAGACATTTATTTGGTTCAAAATCATTACCATATATAGACTTACAAATATATGAACAAAGATCTATGTTACTCAAATTGAGATGATAAACTATTTTTGTAGTCCCTGCTTTTCTAATAAATTTTGCATTTATAATTACCTACAATCTGGAACCATAGGACCTTGCCACCAAAACCCAAAATCCTGATTTCACAAACATAAGTCCACAAATAACACTTACTTGACAAAACCCTTCTGCTTCACAACAAATCTTAAATATTTACGAGTTCATATCTTTAATGGGTCAAAATGTGCTATAACTATATGAATATAGTGTGTTTTCTTTTCAGTGGGTAAGCTGCGAACAAAACCTGCAAGCCACGAGCTTCACTTCTTACATCCTAACTAATTGGAACAATATGCTAATACTGAGCAAATTCCAAATACCATATAAACCAATTGAAGAGTTTGTGAACTTAAAACTTCACTTTGAGAGAAGATTTTAATTAGTTGAAGCAACAACGGAAATGAAAAAAAAAAAAAAAAAGTCACCAGTTAAAGCAACAAGCTCAAGGGAGGCTATATTTAACAAAATTCCAGACATACAGAGGAGAATGAGGGTAATCTTTAGCATGCATACCTCAATCCATGCTGCCAATTTAGGCCTGCCTGTCGTGGCGTCATACTTCTTTACATCCAATAAAAGGGGTTGAAATCTTTCTATAAATGGAGCATAGGCTATGTCAACCTGAGGATTTCATATATTTGATTGTTAATCAGAAACGTGTCAGAATCAAAAATAAATAACATGAGTTTTACCTTAATTTTTTGTTTGTCAACTTCTAATAAAAAACTACTCCTGTATGGAAGAGACTTGGATGTCTAAAAGTAATTAAATTTTGCTATGATTCAAGCATTGGGTATCCGTATTAGTTTCCAGTTTGGCCTTCCAATGCTTGATGAGCATGAGACTCACCATCAGCAGTATTTGATATGAACGCATAACAAGATACTAAGAAACTAAATAAAAGGATTCTTTACTAGACTGAATTGGCCGACGAAGAAAGGTCCACAGTCAAATTTGGAAAGAGCAGTTTCTATGTAATCAAAAGCAGCCCCTGATACAATTTAAAAACAAGATCAGCTTATTTGGCATTATAGATTAGTTTCCTCAGATATGGAATGTCTTTGATCTCACCAAGTTCATTTTCTGCATCTCCTTTAATTGAAGTAAAGACAGTTTTGTTGAACGTATCGGTGTATGATAGCAACTCTTCTGCGAACTCTCTCTTGACAGGATCCTACAATGATTAAAAAAAATATTATTTCAAAATTGTAAAGCTCAAGAAGGCATGATCTGCCAAGCTAATATCAGTATCTTACATCAGAAAAAAGCGAAGGCCCTTCGAAGTGGCTATCTATATATTTAATCAAATCAAGACTCTCTCCTTTTACTTCATTATTGTGTTCTAATGATGGCACCTGTAAAAAAAAAAATCACTTAAAAACCTTGTATATGTAGAAAACTAACAAGAAGTTAGCAAGTAATGTGATAGCAACAAAGAAAAATCAACTCGACCACAGTTAATACTTTTAATTTGCATATTAATTTTTACAAAGTTCCACAAACACAAATGTTTTCCTAGGTTTGATTTCCACGGGGTGTAGAAGATGTGCAAATGAATGCCTTTGGATAACAGAAACACCAGATAAATAACAAGAATATCAAGATGTATTATAGTGCCAAACATATAATGGAACATAGTGTTGCTATTTGGAGACTGATGCTACTGAGGCATCTGGGAAGTACTGATGATCCAGCCATCAACTCCACAGGTTGAGCTCGGCGCTGAGCTTACAAGGGTTGCAGGGGGCAGTGTCCCCTGCCTGAAGAGGGGAGGGGGGTCCAGGGGCGGAGCCCCGACCCGAATTTTCTGGGGGTCTATGGGTATAATAGTAATTTCACTTTCTATTATGTTTAGCCCTAATTACAGGGTATTTATCATACTTTCATGGCTGCTCTTTGTAACACTTTTTTTCTGAGCTTTGGAGAATAGTAGAATCTAGGGTGCATCTGCGGACGTAGACACTGTTTTGCCAAACTACGTAAATCTGTGTCTTGTGTGTACTTGATTTCTTCTTCATCTCGTTTATCTTTCTTTCTTAACACACATAAGTAAATGCAGATGCTTATTTAGGAACAACAGAAACAAAGATTAAAAAGGCTAGTAACAATCAATTTAATAATTCTGAATCCGAAGGGATCTCTGATAGGTGATTGGATCAATAACTAATTGTACTTTTAATTATGTATTGTCAGTTATATATATTTATCTACAACAACAGAAAGAATGATTTAAGTTAAAAACAAATTTAGCTACAATCAGTTCTCTTCTTTTGTATGGTAGATTAAAGGTTCTAAACAGGCCCCCTCAGAAAGAACCTGGATAAATCATTATTTTAAACAAAATTTGTAGCATTTCATTTTTTGTTTTTGCTATTAATTTGTTCTATGTTGTTGAGACTTTAGTGACCAAACTGTCAAAATTTCTATGAAGCCCCTGAAAACAACCAATACGAACATGTTATTCAATTACCTTATTTGGAGGGTAAACTTTCTCCTTATACCAATCAGGCCTGTTCTGCAGGTCAATAGGAACCAATTTTATCTTATCCTGCAACCCCTGATCATCAAAAAGTTTATAAGGAAATGGGAAACTTTAGTTTCACTAATTTAAAAAAAAAATGAAGATCCCAAAGACCAATGTGATTAGTTAGTACACAAAACTCTGCATGCTCCAAACAGAAACCACAGAAATTGCATAGAAACTTTAGTCATCAAAGCTCAATGTAAAACCTAACATAAATCAAGAAGAGAACTAGAAACAACCTTACAATTTCGAGTAATCCACGCCCGCTGAGCATACGGGCATTTATAACATATATACAACCTTCAAGGAAAAAAAAGGAAGCTAAGAAAAAAGTCAGATAATATATATACACATGGGCGGAGCTCAATAAGGGAGAGGAGGCAACTGCCCCCTCTCAATTTTTTTTTTTAAAATTTTAAAGTTGGCAATTGCTTTTATAACATGTTGCAAATTGCCCCTATCAAATTTTGTTTTGCAACCCCTAGAGTTTTTTTGTTGCTCCCTCTTAATAATTTTTTTTTCCACTTCTGTATCCTCATTCACTAAGGGTGTCCATTTGTTGGGTCTAAACCAAAAAAGTCCGTTTTTCTTTTCTTTTTTTTTTTTTTTTTTTTTCATTTTGATTTGGTTATGGTTTAGAAAAAAAAAATCAAATTAATTTGGTTCAGTTACAGTTAAGGCTTCGACTAAACTGAACTGAGCCGAAAAAACCGAAGTAGATTATGTACACACACACATATGTATATATATATTATTTATATATATGTGTATGAATAATATAGAAAATAGCATTAATTTTTTGAATTTAAAAAGTAAAAATAAACCGACATAGAATATCTATATATATATATATATATATATATTGTTGTAATTTATTAATATTTTAATGTAATTAAAAATTCCAAGAGTCATGTTTGTTTCCAAGGGCCACCTTGTTTCCAAAAGTCATCTTATTTGATTTTAAACCTTTTCATTATGAAACAACACTTTCTTTGAGTTGTCTTTTCAAAAGGGTGTGTTACAAAACAACACTTTATTTGGGTTGTGTCTTTTCGAAAGGGTGTGATTTTCTCTATAAATAGAGATCCAAATCAGTTTGTAGAATATAGAAAAACTCTGCAGATTTTTCAAGTGTTTTCTAACATCTGTCTAGTGGTACATCTAATCAAGTTCGCAGTCCAGTAGGTGTGCCGTGCAGCCTACCACACTGGAGACGGATGTTGTATCCTGGAGACCAAACGTCCTGTATACTTGCTGCATTGGAAGAGTTCCTGGGGAGGGCGAATTTTGGTTTTAAGGACAGTGCATTAAGCTGTACGCCTCAGTCAATTTCGATAAGTTTTTCTTCATTCTTTTAATTTCTATACTAATTTTCAACAATCTTGAAACCACAATGTTGCTTATGTGTTATTCACTTCCCATGTGTCTGAAGAAGAGTTAGAAGCTGTATAGAAACAGAATTAAGAAAAGAAAACTCTTTCTTCTTCATGGAGTTCTTCTTCTCGGAAGAGAGAGAAAGAGGTTTGAAAGAGAAAATGGATAACCCGTGAAGAGGAGAAAAGGGATCGAGATTGAAGAGATAAAGTTTGAGAAAAATAGGGATCTTGTTCTATTTTCAGTGGAAGAAGATGAAGACAAAAGAGGATAGATGATCGAAAACGAAAGGATGAGATCGTCAGCGAAATCGCCCGCCGTTTGTAATCTATAAAGAGGGGTGATTAAAGAGGAACAAAGGGAGAGGGAGAAAAATCTGGAAAAGGAGGCCGAATGAAAGGTAAATAGGAAGACCCTGTTCTTGTTTCTTCTTCTCCATCCAAGTTCTGCAAACCCTAGGAAAACCTGAAAAAAAAAACCTAAGGAAAAAACCCATTCGTCCCAACCAAAACCCACTTCAAAACCCTTGAAATCACAATCGAAACTCCTCATCTTCTTAGTTCATTTAACCCGTTAGATTCCCATAGAAACCCCATTAAAACTCCAAATCAGACCTGCAAAATCTCCATCTAAACCCTGACTAAACCTGTAGAAACCTTTGCTAGAAAATCTAGATCAAACCCCAAATTAAATCCAATTAGTCCCAACTGTTATTGTTCTGTCGTCCGGCCAAATCCAAGATCAAACCCAAACCCCATACAAACCCCTTCTCTATTCGTCTGGCCAAACCCGGAACACCTTGTTCGATCGTGCCAAATGCCAGAATCATTGCCGTTCCAAGCTCAAGCCATTACAGGGGCTCCATTCAACGAACTGAAGAGATCCCAGAGCTGCTACACCATCACAGGTTCCATTGAATTTTTATATTAGTGTGCTACAGTATCTTATGAAGATTAATGAAATATGTTCCTTATCCAGTTGATGATTAATCAATTTTATATAATTGAATTCAATTGTTGGATTTTTATTTTGAAGATTTGATCTAAAAATACGGTTATTGATTGGTTCAATTAATATTGCTTTAAAGCTGTTCATATATGAACCATGGATTATTGTATTAATTGGAGGAGCTAATTTGTTTGGTTTATTTTATGTTTTTCCTTCAATATTTCTGATCTAGAATGTTATGAGTTGATAAAATCTTATTATTATTTTGATTGATTAATTGTCGTGTTCTTTTCAGTTTGTTGTTTTCTTCTCTAGCCAGTTGCCACATGAAACCATAGAATGAGTCTCTTTGATGTTTATGAAGTGTTTGGATCCCAATAATAACATTCTGATTTTTAGTGTTCTAAAAGTGTTTTTGGATTTCAAGAAGTTCTATTTCTACACTTTAGGTATTCTTTTAGATGTTTTGAGGTTTAGGGACCCTCTTCTCCTTAGGATTGTGTATGATTTTTTTTAGATCTCCTTTATCACTTTTAATTTATTTATAGGTTTACTTTAATATTTTATTATTTTAATTTAATTGGCCAAGTAGAATTAAACCAGGCAACCGGTTGAACCGGAAGAGAGTGGGTGCCTAACACCTTCCCGCTCTCTTAACCAAACCTCCCTACCCAATCTGGTTAGACCAATATTTTTAATCTTATTTTTTTAGGTCTATTTTGAAATAAAAGACAAACCCATAGGTGGCCATTCACACCCGAACTCAATGAGTGGTGGCGACTCCTATTTACCCAATCTATTTGGGGTCCACCTGACCCGGGGTAGTTCACACTGTGTACTCTATCTAACTCACTATTTGATATATACTGTTCATATGCTACTGCCAACAAGATTTGGGATGCATTGAAGAGAAAGTATGTGACTGAAGACGCTGGTTCTAAAAAGTATGTAGTTGGTCAGTTTCTTGAGTTTGCCATGGTCGACACCAAATCTATAATGGATCAAGTGCATGAGTAGCAAAACTTATTGCACCGAAATATTGACTGAAGGTATGAAAATAGATGAGATGTTCCAGACCGCAACCCTTATTGAAAAATTACCTCCCTCTTGGAAAGACTATAGGAATTCTCTGAAACACAAAAGAAAAGAGCTTTCTTTAGAAGACCTTATAGTTCATATCCGCATTGAGGAATCTAATCGCCTTAATGATATATCAGACAAAGCCAAAGAGTATGTCTCTAAGGCTAATTTGGTAGAACAAAAATCTTCTTAAACCAAGTTTGACAAGAAATTTGTAAATAAGAAAAAGAAGAATGTAGAGCATGGCAAGAAAGATGACCGATTCAACTATCACAACAAAGAATTTAAAAGGAAAAGACGTCTTTGCTTTGTTTGTGGAAATATGTGACACATTGCTTCTGAATGTAGTAAAAGAAAGGGGAAAGAGTTTCCACTTGCAAAGCCTCAAACTAATTTGGCTGAAACAGATGTCATTATTGTTGTAAGCTCTGAAGTAAATCTAATCACAATTCAAGAGAGTGGATAGTAGACACTAGGGCTACTAGGCATATTTGTAGTGAAAGAGACATGTTCACCTCTTACGGTACAGTTGAAGGTGAAAAGGTCTACATGGAAAATACAAGATCCTCTCCCGTTTTGGGAAAAGGGAAAGTGTTGATCAAACTCACTTCTGGAAAGACTCTCTCATTGAGTGACGTGTTCCATGTTCCGGGTGTAAGGAGAAATCTAGTGTCTGGTTCTCTTCTCATGAAAGCTGGGATGTAGTTAGTTTTTGATTCCGATAAACTTATTATGTCTAAGAATGGAGAATTTATGGGTAAGGGATATTGTAATGATGGGTTGTTTATTTTGAATGTTTTAATTGATAATAAAGTTGATTCTACTTTTGCTTACTTATCTGAGTCAATTTCTGTATGGCATGGTAGGTTAGGTGATGTTGACTTTGCATCCATCAAACACATGAAAAAATTAGGCCTTATACATGATCTTTCTAATTTAGAACATCCTAAATGTAAATCGTGTGTTGAGGCAAAGTTTTCTAAAAAAACCATTCAAGTTAGTGGAAAGAGAATCAGAACTTTTATCTTTAGGCCATATTGATTTGGGAGATTTTAAGAATATTATGAGTAGATCTAGAAAAAAATATTATGTCACCTTTGTTGATGATTATTCTAGATATACCAAAGTATACTTACTTAGAACTACAGATGAAGCAGAAGAATGTTTTTTAAAGTATAAAGCAGAAGTAGAAAATCAATTGAATAGAAAAATAAAGAAATTGAGAACAGATAGAGGTGGAGAATATGATTCTAACACTCTAAGGAGATTTTGTGAGGAAAATGAAATTATAAATGAAGTTTCAACACCTTATACACCTGAACAAAATGGAATAAAAGAGAGGAAAAATAGAACTTTAAAAGAAATGATGAATGCTATGTTGTTAAGTTCAGGTTTACCTTCAAACTTGTGGTGGGAAGCTATACTTTCTGCATGTTACATCCTTAATAGAATTCCACATAAGAAATCTGAAAAAACCCTTATGAGTTATGGAAAAACTATTCACCAAATCTGAAACTTTTGAAAGTGTGGGATGTTTGGCTAAAGTAGGTCTTCCTGACTTTAAGAAAAAGAATATAGGACTTAAAACTATTGAATGTACTTTTATTGGATATGCTGAACATAGTGCAGCCTATAGGTTTATGGTTCTAAAATCTGAATATGATATGCCTAAAAAATATTCTATAATTGAAGCTAGAGATGCTGAGTTTTTTGAAGAAATTTTTCCTAGGAATTGTAATCATATTGTAAAGGATCGTCTGATCCAACTCGGGATCGGACCGGGACGATCCCCGATCCAAAACCGATCCCAAAATACCTAAAGAAGTATTGACTCGGTCCGGTCCCGATATAGATCGGCTTATCCTGACGACCCGTCTCGGAATTGGCGAGTTGGATCGTCCATACAGCTTGGATCATCCGGTTTTTTTTTAAAAAAAGAAAAACTCAGAAGTTTCTAGAAGAGACAAGTGTCGTGTGGGTCTTTAAAAAACATAATCAGAAATTTTCAGATCCAAAGAGTTTCCAGATCCAAAGAGAGCTCAGACTTTAGAGAGAGAAAGAAGATTTTAGAGAAAGAAAGAAGAAGAAGAAATCGTTTGAAGAAGAACTCAGAAAGAAGATTTCAGTGAA
>JAUPMG010185510.1:0-10302 GCA_031762675.1 Pachysandra terminalis
ATATTTAATCTTATCTCTAATAGTTTTTGGTTTTTGAGTTGGAGTAAAACTCTTAAATGATTGACAGTTTTTCAAGGCCACGTAGAATAGCGTGATCAAGCGGGAGATGGTCTCACCTTACTTAGCATCAATAAGAGAAGGAAGAAAGCCGGGAAATCACAAGTCTTTTTCCATCTTCTCCGGTAAGTGACTCTGCGTCTCTCTCTTCGTCTTTCTACTTTGTAGAAGAGAGAAAACATGAAACTATCGTTTCAACTACCTGCTAAATCATCTTCGAGATCAAACCACAAACCCTCACAGAACTTCAAGGATGAAAACAAATCCAAGGAAGGTCGACAATCGAAACCCGAATACGTCACTGAGTTTAACGCCTTCAAAACCCTATCCGGTGACAAGTCAAAGAAGGTCGTAATCCCTCCCAAGCTCAACCAATGGAGACCCAAGAGGAAGAGGGGAGACCTAGATCTCCCCAGTCGCTCTTTCATCGATGATCTGAATCTTCGTATCGAGGCTGCAGTCATCACTCCCAAGTCCAACGAATCGAAAACCCTAGCCAATGATAAGTCAAAGAAGGTCGTAATCCCTCCCAAGCCCAACGAATGGAGACCCAAGAGGAAGATGCGAGACCTAGATCTCCCCATTCGCTCTTTCATCGTTGATCTGAATCTTCGTTTCGAGACTACAGTCATCACTCCCAAGTCCAACGAATCGAAACCCCTAGCCGATGATAAGTCAAAGACGGTCGGAATCCCTCCCAAGCCCAACGAATGGAGACCCAAGAAGAAGATTAAATATCCAGATCTCCCAATTCGCTCTTTCATCGATGATCCGAATCTAACCATATCCTATGGTTTGAATCTCCTGCAAATCAAGGAAGATGGTGATGGAAATAATGTTAACTAATTTGATGCCCCTCTATGAAGGGAGAGGGATCGGAAGAAACGCAAAGATGTCAAAGTGGTGCAGTATGATACAACATGTTACATGTGTATGTAACATGCCATGTGTGCGTGACTAAGTTTAGTAGTTGAGCAGATAATAATCTTTCAGTTGAGACTTCAATGAATCTTAGTTTGTTTTATATTTACTTAGTTTATCAAGTTGTTAGGATTTTCTGTTGTTAGGATCTTTCTATTATTTAGGAGATCATTGTGATTGTTGAATCTTTTCATGAGTGTTTACTTCTTTGTCTATAATAACGTCGTCATCTTCCTCTTCATAGTATGCTTCAATCAAGAACAACTTCTGACATTGATACCCCAAAACAAATTTCTCATTACAGTTATAACACAACTCCTTTGCACATCGTTCTTGCAATTCAACAGAAGAGCTTGGGTTCCCTTGAAGCGACCCAATTATTTAGTTTATTTATTTTTCTGTTATTGTTTTTCAATTATTCACAATAGGTAAAACCAAGTCTTGTCTAAACATACCAGAACACCAAAGATGTCAAAGTGGTGCAGTATGATAGAGAGTCGGTAGGGAAGGATTAGGATTTTTAGGATGCCAAAGAAGACGCCAAACTGATGCAGTATGATAGGAGAGCCGGAAGGGAAGGATTAGGATTTGTTAGGGAGAGGGATATGAAGAAACGCTAAAGAAGACGTCAAAGTGGTGCAGTCTGATGGGTAGCCGGAAGGGAAGGATTAGGATTAGGATTAGGATTAAGATATGTTAGCGAACTTGAATGTGATTCAGCTCATCATGCCCCAAATTTACCTCGTTTCATGGATATATAGATGGTAATCCATATATCTTTCAATCTCTTGAAGTGCTCATACAACAAATTAGCTAAATTAGAACTGAGACGTTATCCGGTTCGATAGAGATCTTCCGCTACAGATTCGGGTTCGAGTGCATCGAGGTACGTGATCCGAATCGTTTAGAACCTCCATTAGTATCAGAGCTACTGCGATACATCTTTGTTGGATTGTGGAATGTCGAGAAACCTCGTTAAAATTGGCAACTGAGTTGCTGTTTTTTTTTTTTTTTTTTTCTGCAGAAATCCACACTTGCACTCGTGTGCGCGCTTGGGCTGCTGCGCTTGCGCGCACCTGGATTGCTGCACTTGCGCATGCTACTGGGCTTCACGCTAGGGCTACGCGTTGGGCTGCCATGCGAGCCCTTGCTGCTGGGCTACCGCGCGCGCCCAGACCAAACCTTAAAATTCATGTTTATTTTCGAATTTTAGTGTTAGAACTTTGAATCATGTTAGAGAATTATTTGCATGATTATATGAGGTTACCATGTCACTACAAAATACCTGGTTTTACCCGGCGGTCCTAAACCGCCGGTGTATATAATACAACCGTCGTCTAACCCTTTGTCAGCAGTTAAGTCAACCGCCGAAAATTCCCTCGCTGAGGAATTGATTCTCAACGGTCTTAAGGTGGTTTTCTTAAACCGCCGACTAAGTTTTAGGTTTTGTCAGCGGTTGTATGAAACCGCTGACCAATGTACAGGGCTCGGCGGTCTAGAACCGCCGAGCAAACATTTCTTACGATGCTGTTTAATCGTTAACGACGGTTCAAGACCGCCGCCTTTTGCTCATATCTCTCGGTGGTCTCCAAAAGCGCTGGAAAAGATGGTTAATGCAACGGCTTGTATTCTTATTATCGGCGGTCTGAACCGCCATAAATAAACCTGTACAAGAACAAACACCATTCAAGTCAATGAACCTGTAAATAAATCAGTACAATAACAAACGCTACAATTCAAGTCTCTATTAAACCTACAAGTAAACATATACAAGAACAAACGCCATTCAAGTCAATGATCTATTAAATGGCCTACAAAGTAATTAAACATGTACAAGAACAAACATCATTCAAGTCTATATATTAAACCGACAAAGTAATTAAACCTGTACAAACAAACCCCATTCAAGTCTATTAATTAAACTTAATTACAAGTGAACCTGTAAAAATCTACTAATATTTAATTCAATAACGTACAAACACAAATGTCAAAGTACAAATAATGAAATAATGAAGAAAAATGCTAGTTGTGATCATGATGAACGTCTCCGGGCCGCTGCTAATCTCCTCTATCCTACAATACAGATTATATAAACTAATTTTGTTATCATGCTTACAGAAACTAAAAATCAAATACAAGTAAAGACTATAGATATGAGATCTAGATTCTACTTAATGACTCATACTCAATATCAAGCGCTCTAATGCAGCCATTTTAGCCTCTATCTAGGATTGGACAACAGATAGGTGAGCAATCTTATCATCCCTCTAAGCGTTGCCAGCAGCTAGCTGAGAAATCTCATCATCCTTTTGAGCGAGCTGGATAGTCAACTCCTCTAAACCCGCTCTCAAGGTAGAGATCTCCGCATCTCGACTCATGCTGGCCTGTCTCCCGGAGGACTCTGGCCACAATCGGGTTGGGTTATGTCCCATCCCCATCCCGTGGACTTGCCCGGGCTTCTCGGGTCCCATGACCTGAGAGTATACGTCATCATTGGCCGTGCTGTCCTGTGAGCCCTCCGGAAGCATCGCTCTCAATTCTCGCATTTCCCTTTGTATTCAAAAGAGAATATATGGAATATAATTGGAAAGCAACATAAGCATTGATTCAGTCTTTGTATCAAAAGTAAAGTCAATTAGATTACCACTACAAAATTCTTCTATTTAGCGGTTAGCCGCTAGGTACCACTAGTGTGCTTTTTAGGTAGCCTTTGATTCAAACTTGTATTTTATCCTAGAAAACCTTTTGAACACATGTAATATGTTAAGCTAAGTATGTTAGGCCTATTCACAAGTCCTATAAGTGCCTTTATAAAAATTTGGCCACCTTGCACCTCTTTTTCACTGATTTTGATTTTCAACTAAACCTTGATTTTGTGCAAATGTGGGGGGAATGTGTTTTTTGTGATTTCTATAGCTTACGAAACCTTAAATACATCTGCTCACATGTTTGAATTGGATTTTATTGCTTTGTATAATCTGTTATGTTGATATGTGTGTTTTTGGGTGACTACTTATGCAGAATTTGCCTAGGACCATGAGATTTTGCAAATGTGGGGGGAATGTGATTTTTATGATTTTTATAGCTTATGCAACTTTAAATACACCTTCTCACATGTTTGAATTGGATTTTATCGCTTTATATAATCTGTTATGTTGATATGTGTGTTTTTAGGTGACTACTTGTGCTGAATTTGCCTAGGACCATGAAATTTTGAAAGTGTGTGTGGGGGGGGGGGGGGAATGTGATTTTCAATAAGTATTCCTAGTTATAAGGCTTTTGATCATAATACAAATGTTAGCTTGCTTAAGCTTTTGGAGGAAAGCTTCGCTACATGAGCTTAATGTGTTGACTCAATATAACCCTTGTATATTCTATTAAGTATGGTTCTCTCGTATAGTATAAGTAGACTACAATGGCCTATTTTATTTTAATAATTAGGACAGGACTTGAAATGTTATTCAACTTTTGTGTCTAGTAGAATTTCTAAAAGCATAAACTTTATGGAGGAAAGTTTTGGTATATGAGCTTAAAATGTTGACTCAATGTAACATTGTAACCCGTGTATATTCTATAAGTTCAGTATTACAGAAGTGACGGTACCTTTTAAGAGAAGAGTAGATATAGTAGAACCACAACCACTACCACCTCACCTTCCCACCACCACCCCCACTACAACCACAACCACCACCCCACCACCCCACCACCACCACCACCACCACTAATTATAGATGAGTATAATTTAAAATAGTAATATAACATCAAAAAATAATTTATTAACTTCTGTTACCAAATCAAATTTGAAAGAATCGTTCCACCTTTTAGGAAGCAATGCCAAACATAGTCTAAAACTAACTAGAAAAGAAAATGTCCGAAAAGAAGATAAAGATTTTCTCAATTAAAACGCACTGATAAACATTGATAAGCCATTTTTTTTTTGTCCGCATTCATTGCATTGCTTTCTTAGCATTTCTTATTATCTATACAAAAGAGGAAGCCATTTAGTTTATGGTATTGGAGGCAAAAGGGTATGTGGCTTTTGTTGGCAAATTTTCTGCCAAATAAGCATTCACTGACCAGATGAAAAACTGTCCATGCTTAACTTTCCACGTCCATTTTAAGGGAGGAAAAAAAGGCCTACAACATGACCCAAACTGTTATAAGGCAAAGGACTATTGTGCTTAAAGCTGCCCATCGAACACCATTGTTTGTAACGATCACTGCGTTGAAGAAAGCTTTTGGAAACTAAAGCGGATTTTTTAATCTTGTGATGATCCGTGCATCGAATAAAGGTGAAGCTCACCCTTTATACTATTCTATCCTTTAATGGCAGATACCACCACAACCACTTAAAATCCTGACCTTTTTATCTTGTTTAATTTCCCCCGAGTATTAAGTAATAGTAACACTTGGGCATCATCAAAACCAAATCACCATATCCTCAACAGTGATTTTAAAAAGAAACAAAATTACAACATTAATGTACAAAAATAGACTTGCATTGACTGCATTTACAGCTCTTAGAAGTAAATTTTCACCATCCCATTTGTTGTTATCAACATAATTACAACACATTTATAAAATCAAACAAACAGTAGAGTAGAGTTCAATTGTTTAGTATTTGATTGTAATGAGCACAAACTTCCATCATAATGGAAAACTCTGATTTGTTTAACTAGTTTCTAAAACTACACAACACCAATTCATATTGACAAAACCAACAATCTTATGTCTGCATTCTTTGGACCACAAGATTTTTCCTTTAGATGGAAGTTCGGTGTAAAAGCTTGTAACCTTAATGTTCAATATATATATATGGATTTACCATCTTCACATGTGAAATTTACAGCCAGGTGAAATACACTTCAAACTAAATACGCCACCTCTCAGACAATTGCTATTCACAGTTATATTAGCAATATATCCTCCTAATGACATTGAATTAAACAGTATGCAAAGCTTAAGTACATATATGATGAAACCTAAGACACATTGGCTTTCATTTTCCGATTCAAAGAGCTAGAGTCAATTAGACCTATGAAGGTGTCTGTGAGAATGTGCTTATAATGCAAGTTGACCGATCTAAAGAGCTAGAGTCAATTCGACCTATCAGCTGCCTCATCAGAAATGAGACGTCCATGCTTATCAGAATGTGTCACCGGGAAGATATCTGCACGATTCAACGACAACTGGGAACTGCTATTCACCTGCTATTTGAACACAAAAGAAAAAAAAAAAATATTCTCAAATTAAAGGTATGTAAGAGTGTAAAAATAGAAATTAATAATTTACTCCTCTCCCACCCTAGCAAAGCTCTTTGAACCAGACGTATGCCTGAGCGTCTGCTTCGATCTGTTGTCTTTACTTGTCTTGCTTCTTTTCTGCATCACATATTAATCAACAAGTAAGAGATATTTGTTATTTCCTTATTAGTTTGTAGTCTACGATAATAAGGAAATAAAAAATATTATAAATACATCATACATAGGCCTCCTCGGAACACAAGAAGGCAATAAAATTACGCCACTGCTCTGGTGGACAACTATCTGGACACTTTGTGTACAGTACCGTATCGTCGTCGAATTGGTCAAATATGGTCACTTTGAGGTGTGACCTATATTCCCTCAATTTCTTTCCAATTGAGGCCAGACAGTAGTTACGGAGTCCATTAGGGATATCAAATTTTGACTGCATCGCACAAACCAAGGAAAATATGGAATTACACCACATTAAATAGTCCTAATAAATAAACAAACTTAAAATACTTGAAGAAAGTAGAAAAATTATACCGTAATTATTTCTCATCGACGGTCCCTCGTGGCTGGTGTAATCGAGTGCCACGAGGAGACATCCAACTTAACCGTCTGGAATCACGTGCCAGTGTCCCAAAGTAGCTCCCCAGCTTCTTTGTGCCTTCCACAATCGAGGCTCCATTATGATCTAGTTCGACCCTCACCTTCTGCCCTGCACACATCTGATGAAGGTCGAGGCACCGGGTCGGGCCTCGAGTCTTCTTTGGCACTGGTGGCCCTGAAGAGGTCCCGGCTACAACCTCATGTCCGTCTGTCATAGTGAGTCTTCCTTGATCAAAATTGGAGTATAGTTGGGGTAACGTTCCCATAGAAAAAGTTGGAGGAAAACGAGATCAACAACTATTTCAACTACTCGACCTCCTCTCGATCTAGCTTGATCTTCCGCTATCAAATCAAGACTTTCGTATAAATTGCCCAGAAAAAAAGAGCTAAAGAAATTTCATTTCCTTGAGCCAAGCAAATGGCAAGGGGGAAAACCTTCTTGTGAATTTTATCACATGGATGTCCCGCCAATATGAAATGAGACAACCAAGCAACAATGAAGGCCTCAAAATAAATATTGGATGTCCTACTTTGCCAAGAACAGTGGTAAGAATATTGGACCTTTTTTTCAAATATTCTTCCCTCCAAAAGTAGCGGACCCATCCATTCAATGTTACTCTAGATCCACTGCTCTCACATGCAGTCATCTTTAATACCGCTTTCTTCCTGGAAAGCTCTAAACCATTGATAAGGTCATTATGAATTGTCTGCTTTTTATGAGAAAGAATGATAACCAGATGATCGTTACTGAGAATCGATAAGTTACAGAAAACCCTAACATCTTCTAAAGTAGGAGTTATTTCTCCAAATGCATTAAGAAATATATGGGTTTGAGGATTCCATCAGAGGACAAGAGTTTTGATAGCTTCATTATCACGAGAAATATCTAGAAGAGATGCTCGAATAGCATTAAAAATTCCAATATTTTTTAATTTCGTTTCATAGATGGGATTAGCAAAAATATTTCTACACCAGGAACCCCAACCAGTAGGAAGACTGAAATGAGATTTGAAAGATATAGAAGAAAAGGGATAATCGCCTCTAGCAATTATAAGTAAGGAATCAATCGGAAGCGATTAGTAGTTGCAGAAATCTCAGAAGAATCAAGATAAGGAGTTACCAAATCTTACTCATCTATACCAATAGGTGGAACGAATCCATTCGAAGGATCCCAAAATAGTTCATTATTTGTTTCAACACACTTTTGATCAGGAACTACAATGGTTTTCTTTGGCTTGCTAACAGATTTGCCTTTACCTCTGGGAACCATTTTGTCGAATTAGCAAAGAAAAGAACAAAGTAAAGTATTTTGCAAAGAAAGAACACAGGATAAGTACATAAAGTATTCTGATCGAGGTAAGTTGATCTTTAAAGATTTTCTTTCTTTCATACTCATTTGAATTTGAAATGATTAGAATTTCAAACGCTTTTTTCTTAGGTTCCTAAGCGTTGCATACGCTGAACAATACCTGAATGACACGTCAGCATGGTATTTAATGCAATAAGGGATGAACACGAAACGATGTAGTGACGGTTTACTGTAGCGCCCATAATGCATTTAATGTGTTTGTCTTCTAATGATGCTCTTACAACACATCTAATCAACACGTGATAGATGTAGGGGCTAATGATGATATTTTATTTCAAAATCAAATTGTCTCAATTAGAATATGCCACTTGCCATCATGTAACATATTAAATATTTCGAAAGCCCATGTTTGAGATTTGGGAGAATTATTTCGAAAATGATCATTAAGAATCTTGAAGTTCTATTTGAGATAGACTGCAGGTATTTTGAGAATTATTTCAATATATATATATATATATACATATATTCTAAGGATCCACTTGAGATGGACCCTAGATAAAACATCAGAGTATGCTGAAACTTTACATAAGATAGATTTCAGACGTTTAAATGTCCACATTTGTTAAGAGTATATGCTCACATCTGTTGAAAGAATTACTTCGAAATACATCAGTATTCTGAGGATCTATTTAAGATGGACCTCAGACATTCGAGCGCCCACATATGTTGGAGTACTTGGCTACATATGTTGGGAGTATTATCTTGAATCAAGTAAGTATTTCGAGGATCTACTTGAGATGGACCTCAGACATTCGAGCGCCTACATATGTTGGAGTATTTGGCCGCATATATTGGGAGTATTATCACGAATCAGATAAGTATTCTAAGGATCTACTTAAAATAGATCTTAGACAAAGTATTCTGAAGATCTACTCGAGATGGACTTCAAAGCAATATCATTGTTTCGAGCACCCATTTATGATGAGAGAATTATCTCAAATCAATAAAATATGCTAAGGATCCACTAGAAATGGACCTTAGAGAAAATATTTTGAAGATCTACTTGAGATAAGACTTCAGACAGGTATCATAGTTTTGAACGCTCACTTATGGTGAGAGAATTATCTCAGATCAATATAATCTTCGAAGTATTTAACATTCTGAGGCTCTACGTAAGATGGATCTCAGACCAAGTATTTTAAGGATCCACTTGAGAGGGACCTTAAACAAAATATTTTTAAGGATCTATGTAAGACAGACCTTAAACCAATATTCCTTCAAAGTTTCACTTTTGAAGTATTCCAATTCGGTTATTCTCTTATTTCGAAACAAGAATTCATTTGAAGGAAAACCTTCAAAATAATCAAGCAAATATTTGAGATTTTATCACAAACGTATGTGTTATGTGATTATCAAGAAATTGTCTCTTATATAATAGTGCATTTACAATGTGGATAGAAATCACATTCTAAACGCAGGGGCTAATGATGATGAGCCAATTTGAAAATTGATTTAATTCAATTGTAATATGACACGTGGCAAGGTCAACCTCGTAATTATACATCCAAAGAATGTATAAATTAGAATTTCGAATATTGTCAGAAAAGTATATTTCGAAAAGCCCATTTCGGGAGAATCATTTCGAAATTAATAGTATATTTTGGAGTTCTACTTGAGATAGACTTCGAAACATATTCTTGAAGAAAAACCTTCGAAACGGTCAATTATCATACCATGAAAGCATTTATAAGTTAGCCACCTCGAGAGGGCCAATTCGTCATCATAAGTATCACATATGGGAAGTTATCAGTATAAAGCTATTTCGAAATTATATCTCGAAATAATCATCATTATGCATTTCGAGAAGATATCTCGAAATGACCAGTTTATTATCCCGAAGTCATTAATATTTTGAATCACCTTTTTGGGATAATTAGACTAATGACCCGAAATCAAAGTCATTCACCTAAACATAGGGGGAAATAAACACTAGACTTTCAGGAATGGAGGGCCAGAGAGATAAGTCATATCAAGATCCTTGAAAATCTTGTAGCATTAAATGACTTGAATCAATACAGAACACTAATGTATCATTACTTTTATAACGTTATATTCATTAACTAATCCGAACGTTTCGAAAGCATTTATTGAAACGTTGCA
>JAUPMG010185521.1:0-23947 GCA_031762675.1 Pachysandra terminalis
GGCTTTTATTGATGGAGTTGAGGCGAATGAATTTAGTTGGCTAATATAATTTATTACTTCGTTTAATAATTAACCTCTAATTTTTCAATTGCTAAGTTAGGTTGATTCCTCATCTCGCTTAAATTTCTTAAGTTGGCCTAATATTATGAGGTCAGGGTTCCGTTGGTCACTAATCTCAGTTACTCATGAGATTAAACTTAATTGTCTAGATTAATTGAATTACTAATCCTCATTAGTCAAGGGTCAAGGAACGGGTCATTACAGCATCCTCTTTGATGAAACGTCTTTCTTAGTGTTTTGCATGGAGGGATGCTCCAATGGTGTTACTGGTGATGCACAAATCGGTAAATAAGACCCATTTGGGCCGATTGAGTATGATATAGCCGATTTGTGCCGGATAAGGTCTTTTGAGGTTCAGAAATGTCCTAACCGCCCGCCTAAACCGAGAGATCAGCCGTTCAGGCGGCGCTACGTCAATAACCGATACAGGACTCAGTAGAGTCATTTTACAAATAATCTCTCATGGATTTATTGGTGCTGCACTTGTTTTCGTGACAGGAACAGGTTATGATAGAATACGTCTTATTTATCTAGACGAAATGGCCTAAATGCCAAAAATATTTATGATGTTCAATAGCTTCTCGATGGCTTCTTTTGCATTGCCGGGAATGCGTAGTTTTGTTGTAGATTTGATAATTTCTTTAGGAATAATTACCAGCCATAAATATTTTTTAATACCAAAAATATTAATTACTTTTGGAATGGCAATTGAAATGATATTAACTCCTATTTATTCATTATCTATGTCGCACGAGATGTTCTATGGATACAAACTATCTAATGCTACAAATGCACATACACAAATATATATATATATATAATCTACTTGCATTTTTTTGGGGTTTGATTGAGTCAAAGGTTAAGACACAAAACAGAATTACCAAACCAATTGATACCCTTAGCAGAGACCACCCCTTCCTTAACTTTTTGTCTTATCACCTGATGAAAAATGTTGTTGTCATTCGTTATTTTAATGTATGGACTATATTACCTTGAACTAAATTCAAATACAAAAAATAAACTTTAATTAAAAGTATAAACATTTATTTCTTACCCCTTTTTAATGTTAGCCGTGTACTCCTTTTATATAGAATCTTTTGTGTATGTAACTCAGTTACCTAACTTAGTTGATCCCAACTTAACACTTTCCTTATCATAATGATTTTAATTATATTTTTATTATTTTATTAGTACTACACAAAGGCAAAAAAAATTCTCAAAGGTAAAAACGATAGAATGATAATTCCTTATCAGAACAGAACAGGCTTTATCATAGGAACTTAAAAATGGAAAACAAAAATTCTTCAACGCCTACTTAACATGATTTTAATCATATTTTTATTACTAAGAGGCCAAAAATTTTGCAAAAGTAAAAACGATAGAATGACAATTTTGTTTTATAAAATTTAATTTTCTCTCATTTAAATATAATTTTAAGACATGGTTTAAAAGGTAAATTAACATGCTCTTTTAACGTTGTTCACCTGATGTGACTAATAAAGGTATAAGTGGAATATTAGAAAACACATGGGATATATTTGTAGTTATTAACATTATTTTAATCTTCTATTTTTGATTTCTTTATTTAAAAATAAAGTAAAATACAAACAACTAACATATGCAACCTTTGTTGATGGGTTTCACTAATCTCATAGTACTTTTTGGTTATATTTGTAGTTATCAACATTATTTTAATCTTCTATTTTTGATTTATTTATTTAAAAATAAAATAAAATACAAACAACTAACATATGCAACCTTTGTTGATGGGTTTCACTAATCTCATAGTACTTTTTGGCTATATTTGTAGTTATCAATATTATTTTAATCTTCTATTTTTGATTTCTTTATTTAAACATAAAATAAAATACAAACAACTAACATATGCAACCTTTGTTGATGGGTTTCACTAATCTCAGTAGTACTTTTTGGCTAATTGAATGTTATAATAGTCAAGGATCCCACATAATTAATGTATGTATGTCCTTTCCCTTTCTTTTTCATTTTTTTTTCCTAAACTAGCAGTAGCCTAATTAGTTAAACTAGGAAGCGCCCTCATTCAATTTGGGTGCCCGGTTTTATTAGTCCGTTTTTCCTTTTTCCTTCCATACTATACGCGTACCCTAATAATAAAAATATATATTAGGATAAATCCATAATTAGGTTACAGTTGAAATTGGGCTAAGAAATTCTAATATATGGGTTTAATTTGTTTTCATATTCTGTCATTTTTTTAATGATTTAAATTTTGTCCTAATTTAAAAGACAAATCGCACCGGATGGTCGAACCATTAACACATCTCAGCAATTTTATCAAGTATGCATGTATAGATCATCTCAGTTGAACCATCGGTTGGAATGGATTGGATCGGATCAATTTCCTTATAAGTTTAATGTACGATTGGGATACTAAAATAAGAATGCTATTCGGTTCATTTTCTTCATAACATATAAGGTGGGGCATTAATTTGGAGTTATTCATCTGTGATTTTGCTTATATTTATGTTTGGTATTTGTTGATGATATGATTTGTTTTCTGTGCTTCTAATTTCTCTTTTTAGCTTTTGGATTTGTAAGATTCAATATTATAGTACGTGTTTCTATATCCAATTAGTCTTTTAATAGTTTTTTATATAAACTTTATAGAGATTTATGGCATTGAGGATTAGAATTTTGCTTTTTATTTTATTTTTTTATTATTTATTTTTATGAAAAATGGGTACATCTAACTAATGATTAGTTTTTCACTTGAAGCCCAACAAAGGTTTTGGTTTATACAAATTTGTTTTTCTATGTTTTGTTTCTTAGAGTCTAAAATATAATAACAACTTGAGCACTTCATACCTGTATTTTACTCAAGTTTAGTTGGGTTTTCTACCATTATTTTAAGAATAATCATCAAAGCTAAAGCTATGTGGTATTATCTACCGAACCGATAACAGAATAACCTAAATAAATAGGCTATTAACTTTGATTATATTTGAGAATCGTCGATGAATTGAATTGATTATATTTTGATATTTTATATATTCCACAAAGAAGAGAACATTTTTCAGTTATTTATTTATTTTTTAAAATTTTTATACTAAGTACTGAGAATGATTATTGTAATAATGTAAAGATTTTTTTTTTCCGCTTAAAATCAAATATTTATATCCCAAGTACGACACGCATGGCCCATTTGTACACCCTTAGGTAAAGGTTAACAAGAAAATCATGCTTTGTTCCTGTGTAGGATATCTCTTTCATTTCATTACAGATGATTTAGGCCACAGACTCACAAGTCTTTAAATTAAAGGGGTCCCCCCCCCCCCCCCACCCACCCCACATGAAGAGGTCAATGGCAAGTTTCAAGCTTATGCTAGTTAATCAAGTAGTTGTGCCTTAGCTGATCAACATGGACTGCATCAAAAGTTTTTCAATATGGAATTTTCAATTCTTGAAACTCAACACACCCTATCCCTTTGACCCTTTACAGTCTCCCAATTGAGCAATAAGTGAATACAGGTAGATGATATATATATATATATTAGCAGTAAAATTACCAACTTTTAACTCATCAAATGCCAGCCATAAGGGTTGGCATCAATTTAGTAGCTGGGGCAAAATTGTCATATATATTTTTTTCCAAATCCATGTTCACATTCGCATTTTCATAGTGGCATCCTCAAGCATGTAGCAGTAGCAAACTTGTTTGACAAGCTGCATTGTTGCCATGAGGTCAGAAGTCCAAATGCAAACTTATGATTCAAGGATAGAAAAAAAAAATGGTATAATATAAAACCTGTTCAGTGGAAGTTCAGACAACCGCTAAACAAATTGGACTGATATCTTTATAATCCACACATCATTGTAGGTATTTTAATCAATACTAAACAATAGCAGAAAAAAAGTCTGTATAGCACTGATGAGTTTTTAGGCTCTGTTTGTCGTAGCTTTTTACAAATGGAAGGACTTCAATTCGAAGGGCTTTGTTAAAAAGGGCTTTGAATCAAAGCCATTGGTTAAAAATTACATTTGGTGTATATGAAAATGATGTTCTGTACATTAATTTAGGCACGATGAAAATTTTTGTCTTTTTAAAGAACATGTAATAAAATTGAAAGTATAATTTTATCATTTTAAAAGTTCACGTAAATTTAAATGTTGCTAACTGCTTCCCGCAAACGCAATTTTTAGAAGCAGTCCCACACCTGCTTCACCAAAATCGACTTCCTGAAGAAGCACTTCCATCCAAAGTAGATTTCAGAAATGTCAAATACGAGTGTGGATCCTCTGTGATGAACATGCTTGTGATGGGTGTGTGCTAAGAGATGCCCCGAGGGGCAAAATGGTACTTTTCTCCCCACCCAACATGCTTTATGGGACAAAAATGCCATTTTGCCTCTCGGGGCTGTCTCTCAGTACACGCCCATCACAGGCGTGTTCATCACAGAGGATCCACCTCCGTCAAGCACTGGGTAAGAAGCTCTTTTAGGTCGAGGGAGGCCTTCGTGTTCCATAGGAAGCTTCACCAAACGGGGCCTTAGAATACCATTACTTAATCCCGTCATCTTAGCTTGCAGCAATTAATTTGTGTTAGTTGTCTATACAATAATGTTTCTTTTCCTTCCCTTTTTCTTGGGTTTTTGGGGGCCAACCCAAATTAATAAATGTATGGACCTTATCTTAAACAAGTTCTTTATAATTTTGCACCAATATTATATAACCCTTTAAAATGCTTTATTTTGAATCCATAAATATTATATAATGGGGTTAGGGGTGTAATTCGGTCGGTTTTGTTCGGTTTAGTGGTCAAATCTAAATCAAACTAAACTACAATACACTAAATTGAAAACCAAACCAAACCGAAATAGAAACCAATTTAAACACCGAAATCCAACCCAAACCAAAAACTTCATTTTTTTTGGCTCGGTTTGACAAAATTAATACTTTTTTCTATATATACAACAAACATACACACGTACATATGTTTACATATATAATCTATTTTAGTTTTTTCGATTTGATTCAGTTTATTCGAAGCCTTAATCAAAAATCAAACCGAATTATTCAGTTTTTGTTTTAATCAAACCAAAATATAAAAAATTAAAAAAAAAAAAAAAAACTCAAACCAAACCCTAAATGGGGTGCTATCAAGATGCTCTAATCAAGCTGAGCCGTTCACTATGGATCTAAACCTTTTGAATTTCCTAAAAGAAATAAAAAACTTTTATGAAGAATATGAAAACTGGTCCACTGATCAGATGGTAGATGCCAATTAGATTATGGGTCACTTCCCAGGATCGTAGAAACTTATATTAATACCAATAATATCACACACACATACATACATACATACATACATATATATATATATATATATAAGCAAATTAAATGAGTGCTTCTCGGAAACTAACAAAAGCAAGATTTCGGTGGAAACAAAGTAAATCATAGCATCCCAACAAACACAACCTCTCATTAAAAAAATAGTAAAAAAATAATTTAAAAACAAAGGACAATCCTCCATTACCTTATCTTAATCCTTTCTTTGGCTGACCAAAGTTGAGGAAAACAAAAACCAAAAGAGTCTCATACACATAGCCGCCTAAATGACCCAAGAAGGAAGAAGGAGGAGCAGTTGGAAAACCAAGAAATATAAGAAACCCAAAACCCCTATCTACTCCCTAATTCTTTCTTTCTCACTTTTTTTGCGTTGTCTTTGGTAGAGATTAGGTTCTTAAAAAGCCAAGGGCCAGTTGCTTCCACATCTCCATCCACATTGCAAAGCGCCCAGTCCCCTTTACATAAACTCTCAGTTTTCTCTCTCCTGTTATTTCATTTGTCCAGAAGAAGAAGGAGACCCAGAAAGAGGAAGATGGATATGTTGTATTATGAGAATCCCAGGTCTTCTTACCAGGAGTTCCTTAAAATCTTGGAGGTTGATATACAACATGCTAATGATCTGTGAGTTTCTTCATCTTCCTTTTCTGTTTTGTGTCTTCTCACTTCTGTGTTTCTTCTGCTTCTGGTTTTGTTTGTTGTTATTTATTTATGTTTCTATGCTCTTAATTTGTTCTTTAAAGTGCAGAAAACTTTAGAAATTTAGGACAACTAATACCCATTTGGGATTTTAGTTTATACTGTAATGGGCATACTGTTCTTCCTTGTCATCTCTCTCTAAGTCACTCTTAGGTACCTGTACAAAAAAGTGAAATTTTTTTTGCAAATCTGGGGTTTCTGCATTTACCTTTTATGGATGTTTGCTGAGATTGTATTTAGTTTGTGCTTTTGCTCGATTATCAGTTTTTAACAACTGATGCCTTTTATGGGTTTTTGCTGAGATTGTATTTAGTTTGTGCTTTTGCTCGATTATCAGTTTTTAACAACTGATGCGATCTAACAGTTTAGAATTGAAATACTAATTTGGGGATTTCATCCAGTATTTTTGTTATTCAGTTTCAATTTTGTTCCCTGGAATTTTAATGTCTTCTGCAGTTCTTGCACTTGTTAATATCAAATTTGGGTTTCTGCATCCATATAAGGAATCAAGGATGTTGTTACTGACAATATGCAGGATGGGTAGAAGGAGTTGCAATCCTTGAATCGATCCATGGTAGATACGGTTGTGGGTTCAATTGAGGGTTTTGATGGTAGATACTGATGTGACTGATCACAACTGAAACAGGTTCATGCATACACAGGTTCTGTATGCAGAAAGGCTGCTATGAGGTTGGGGTGGTGTAGGGATGTACACCCGGGCTGGTCCGGGCCGTGCGGAGCTGGTACGACATGTGTCGTGCCGTGCTCAGGCATGTGGCATGACATGGCCCAGCATGGTTCAAATCTTGCCCAATTTATAGGTAAAGCACGAAGCCTGGCATGACAGTGCCCGACCTGGCACGATAATAACTGTGTCCCGTGCTGTGCCTGGGGCTCGAGAATTAGGCACGGCATGACACGACCTGATAATTAATCGGGCCGTGCTGAACCCGGCAAGAAAAAATTTGTGCCGGGCTGGCACGCGTGGCCCGGATGTACACTTCTAGGGTAGGGTAGGGTGTGCAAGCAAATAACCAGTCAAAATTCAGTGAAATTAAGAAAGTTTATTTTTTCTATGCTTATGTTCTCTCTCTCTCTCTCTCTCTCTCTTTTTTCTTTTTTTTTTTTTTTAAATAATGTGCAGAATCTTATCTTACAGCAAAAAAAAAAAAGAAAAAAAAATAAAAGAAGAGCAGAACAATAGTACCTGTCATCAACCAAATAGTTAGATTGTTTGTTGGTGGATGATACTGCACCTATCATCAACCAGATAATTAGATTGTTTGGTGCATAAATAATTCAATTAGATTGTGATGGTGGGTGATATTGTGATTGGCCAACTGAAGCAGTTTTTTTTTGCCAATTTGAAATTTAAATCTGCAGGGCAGCCTCCATTCCAAGAGCAAAGGGTGGTACATTCTTGCAAATGAAATTTGTTTATAGTCCCTTGGCACCCCTTTTTCTGTTTTTGCTTCAGTGGATGGATTGCTCTTGTACATGGCTACTCCCAAGATATCTAAACCTTTTCCACGTTCTTGTCTACAAGGTTTGTTGCTATTTTATTTTTCTTGTTGTAATACTTAATTCTCGCATTGGCAGGAATAAGCAATAATTGTTTTTTTTTTTCCTATCATTTTAATTGAATAAAACCAGATTGCATGACATTTAGTTCTTGAATTTTATCTGTTGTTCTTCTTTTCTTATCATAAAGGTATACACAGATGGAAAACGGACTATCTCTTCACATGGCAGGAAGGCAACCATTAGAGATTTCTATGGTATGTTAACTATATATGTAGTTTTCTTGTGTATTATTATGTGATTGATGTTTTTGATTTCTGCATTTAGTCTTACTTGTGTCTGCTCTATTAAAAATCAAATTGCAGCTATTATATTTCCGTCTCTTCAGCGGCTTCACAGTAACTCAGAGGAGCTACTTAATAATCAAGATGAGGTTTGCAGCATGGAGATGTTTGACGAAGAGAGAGTAGAAGAAAGAAAGAAGTTCTCAGATGTGGAACTGGAGAGAGAAGATGAATGTGGACTTTGTATGGAGCCTTGCACCAAAATAGTCTTGCCTAACTGCTGCCATGCAATGTGTATCAACTGCTATCATGACTGGTAAGGGACCTAATTTGTTCACTCTGTTGTTAAAATCTTACGATTCATGGTGTGAATCTTACGATTCATGGTGTGAATCTTACGATTCATGGTATGAATCTTACGATTCGATTTGATTTGACTCTAGATCGATTCAAATCAGTGAAAAAAGCGGTTTATGCTTGAATCTTACGACTCACACATTGAATCTTATGTTTTACGATTTAATCCTACGATTCATACGATTCAACTCTACAACACTAAAAAAATGTTTGCTTCTTTTTTTTTTTTTACTGTTGAATTATTTTTCTTTTTTGGTTTGATCCTTTTTTTATAGAATATAGTGCTCCAAAATGATTAAATACGCATAAAGAAATATAGTTTACTAATTTTAAAAAATAAAAGAATCCCATTTCCTAAGAGAAATCCCAAAAGTTAAATCCGAAGTGCTACTTCTACTCTAAAACTACTATGACTCTTACGATTTACAATTCAATACTACGATTTGATTCTAATTGGCTCCTAACGATTTTCAAATTCAACAACCTTAATTGTCCTTACTATATTTTCCACAATTTTAGTTTCTAGAAGAAATATCTCTTTGTTTAAACTTTTCTGTTCGAATGCCAAATCGCAGGAGTTCAAGGTCAGAATCCTGCCCATTTTGCCGGGGAAGCCTTAAAAGGATTAATTCAGAAGACTTGTGGGTTCTCACTTGTAATAGTGATGTAGTTGATGCAGAAACTGTGACGAAGGAGGACTTGTTTCGCTTCTATCTCTATATCAACAGCCTGCCTAAAGATTTACCAGACTCCCTTTTCTTAGTATATTACGAGTACTTGATCTGATATGAAAAGATGAGACAAGTGGTGTACAAAAAGAGAAGCAGCCGACCATCACATGTAAATAGTGTCTGGTAAGGAAAAGCTCTTTAGGTTCGTTTGTAGAATAATCCAATCCCAATTAATACTTGTGCAGAGAAGTGTAACCTCCATTTATGAAAACCAAATAATTAATATCAAAGTTTCTGTTTCCATAATTTGAGTTCTATTTATGCTTTCCATTGTCTTGAAATTGCATGAAAAATCACTTAATTCCTTTTTTTTTCCCCTATTAGGATTATAATATGTTGTACAATATATCTAAAGAACTTGAGTACCTGAACATTACATTTTGCTTGAACTAGGCAAGATAGGTAAAGTGATTTCCTATTCAGAGAGTGTTTAGAGCAGTTTTCCTTAACAATCATGGAGTCGTTTAACTGTTAGTGCTGAGTTTGAAGCTGTGTAAGAGAGTTAAAACTTCTTTTGTTTTCCCTTTTCCTGACTTTTGAGTTGAAGGTATCTCCACTGTGTGTGAACTCTTATCAGGAAAGATTTCTGTCAATCAGTTAGATTAAACTGTTTTGAGGGGATTCTTCTTCTTCCTCTTTGAAGTTCATTTTCTGGGTGTAGCCGTAACTCGTAAGTTAAATCTCTTATCTGCTCTGTGATCCTATTCTCCAAGAGATTGTCATTCAATCTGCTAGAACGTGATAAAAAAATTTGAATCTGTTTTCTTTCCTAAGTTCAACTGTTTATTCAATAATCCAATCTGGTCATTAGTCTGAGTTGCATTGTTTGCGTTCTTTTCTATCAAATGCCCCCTTTTTTGATGTTTTCTCTCAGATGGAACTAAATACTGTCTGAGCTTGCTTTATTACCCAACAGATTGGTCACAAGGGTCTTGTGTTTTTCTTCAGTGGCTGCAGATCTATAGATGCAATTGGAAAAAAAAAATGGATGTCCATTGTTCTTGGCCAATTCCAGTGTTTCTTGACGTGTCTGTACTCAATCGAGTAGAAAGGAAAGAAAGATTGCTACATGAGTTTTATTGTTTTTTGATCTTTTTACAGTATCAATACTTCTTCACAAGAACATGCAATTGGCTGATATAATTCTCAAGCATTCTCTAATGGGGATGGTCAGACTTCAGAAGAATTCTCAAATCTTTTGCTAGGATATAGCACATAATGTTGGCAACATGAAGAGAAGATCAAAGAAAAGAGATACCTGCAAAATTATATTTCAAAAAAATCTTGAGTAGAAAAAGCTACATTAGATTCAGTAATTAACCAAGAAGAAGCAACAATCACCAAGTTCTTTTATAATCCATCATAGTAAGCCCAAAGTTGGTTCTATCGCGCAACTGAATTCTGGAATTCCATCAGAGTCAACGTTTTAGACTCTCTTCGGAAAAGGATAAAATGGAAAGTAAAAGAACACTTTCCTTTCTATCGTTTCTCCTTGATGTTAAGCATAAAAGCTTGAGGGGGTTTTTCACTAAAAAAGAAAATTACTTTTGGAAAAGTCATTTTCAATGGGCTCACATTTTACTCTTATCTTTTTCCTTGCAATCTTTGGGTTTGTTTGCATTAGCTTCCTACAAAATGGAAGGGCTTCAATGTAAAGGACTTTATTCAAAAGAGCTTTAAATCAAAGCCATTGGTTAAAAATTACGTTTGGTGAGAAAAATGATATAAAAGGATGTTGCTATACAGAATCTTAAGCTTAATGGATATTTTTGTCCTTTTGAAGAATGCATAATAGAAATGAAAGGATATTTTTATCATTTTAAATGTCTTACATAAATTTAAAATATAGTTAACTGCTTCTGGCAAACGCAATTTTTAAAAGCAATCCCATCGAAATAGGCTTCCTGAAGAAGCACTTCTATCCAAAGTTGTTTTCAGAAATATCACCAAACACCCAACATTGGAAAAGAAGCCTTTTACCAACGGAGGTTAGCCGGAGTGGAAGGGGCTCGGGTCGCTTAAGCAAGTGGTTTCGGTGTCGAGTCCTTGTGGATGCAGCAAATCTTGTTGGGAGAGGTCCCTGCTTCGGCGCTCGACCGTACCTCGGAGGAATAATCCTGGGCGAAGCCTTGGGAAGTCAAAAAAAAAAAAAACAAGAAAGAAAGAAAGGAAGCATTTTTAGGTCTAAGAAAGGAAATTTGCTGCATTTTTATCTGCCAAATCACCATCTTCTAATAGCAGCACAACCTCTCACGTATCTTCCAAATATTACACGTGACTTTCTGATTCAGTCTAAGAGGAGACGAGTTCTTGCAGGAGGTAAACGGTTCTGCACTTCTGCTATTAGAGAGAGAGAGAGAGAGAGAAAGAGAGAGAGAGTTCACCGTCCGATTCATCGGCTACGGTACAGACCTGCTTGTGTTCTAGCCTTCTAGGTGATTTGCTCTCCGTAGATAAAACTCGATTCTTTCGTTGCTCTTCACAGGTACAAATCCGTGTCTATTGACTGCTTCTGCATCTATTCACGGATCCCTAAAATGTTACTTCTTTCTTTCTTTCTTCCTTCTTATTTCTTTTACCTTTGATTCTTTTCTACTTGGTGTTTCATCGAACACATAGAACAACAAATCCTTATTGATTCCATGTGAAGCAAAATCCAAGTAGTAGTAGCACCATCCGAAACTTTCTTGTTATTAATGTTGCAACTTTAGTAATTTTTTTTCCTGTTTTTTGGTGATTGTCAATATAAATCAGTATTTCTTCAATATAAACTTGTTGGCACATTTGTTGTTTGTTAAAAGTCCACAATCAGGTTTAGAACTAAATCTCTTTCAAAATTGTAATTAAGTTCTTATTTTCATTCAGAATAAGAAACTTTCTTGAATTACTTGCACAGACATTAGAGCATGATGATATAGCATGCACTGGGAATCTAAAGTTTGTGTGGTATAATTTGTGCTATTGTTCATGGTGTTGGACTGTTGGTGATGGGATTATTAATATAAAGTCAAAGAATTCAGTGGTTTTGCTCAACTGGGGTAGCACATTGTTCTCTGATAATACATGCCAACAATATCAGAGCCTCTTCAACCTCTCCGGCGGTGGTTAGGTTCCAAAAGCCCCAAGACTTTGGGAAACTTATTTGGTTAAACCCTTAACATTTAGGATCGTAACAACTACGTCCATGGTGGCTTAAACCCTTAACATTTAGGATTATAACAACCACGTCCATGGAGGCCCACTCTATTGACACTGACCCGATGGTAGTCTTTTCTCTATTTGGCGGCTCTGCTCACCTATTAGTATTCAGTGACTTGGCACCATACCCATACATAATACCAAGACATTTTAATTCAGTCTATAGGTCGCCTCTTCCAATACTCGAACCTGTGACGTGGTGCTTGCTCTGATACTATCTGTTACGTGCTTGATCGTTGTTCCAAAAGCCCCAGGACTTGTGGAAACTTATTTGGTTAAAGCCTTTGTAGACACTCCAATTTGCACGAAAAAAATGCTTTTTTTGATATTTGCAGCTTCTGGAGGCTTGAGCTTGGCATCTTTTCATCCTTGAACTCAATTTCTAATCCAAATCCATTTGAGCCAAAATTCTCTGTAAAATCTCAGAAATCCATGAAATTACCAAAATATCCTTAGTGGACCCCACGCGCTTCATCATCTCCCAAAATCTATGGTTGACATTAGAAATGAATTCTAGGCTGAAAATGCATTCCAACAAGTATATCATCACCTGGTGTTGAGGTCATAGGAGAAAATGACTATTTTACCCTTGATATCGTTTTGGGTCAAATTTGGGACTTTTGAGACATCAGAAAAATATTCTAACTTCGGATTTGATCTCTTCATGTAAAATTCGACAAATGGGTGTAATTTGGTCAAATTATAAAATTGGTGAAGAAAGGGGTATTTTTGGTATTTAAAAATTGAAGCTTGGGATTATAAAAGAAATAGATTAATTGGGTTTTAGATAATTAAAAATGGTAGGAATGTTAGATAATGAGGATAAATATAAGTTGTTCAGATTAGGATTAGTTTTAGGATTTTTAGAAGATTGGATTAAATTAGTTGTGAGTAGATTAGGATTTGTTTAAAATAAAAAAATTAAAAAGAAAAAGAAAAAGAAAGAAAGATAAATTAGGAGGAAGAACCCGTAGGGTTCTTCTCCTTCTTGTTAGGGTTTTAGAGAGAAGGAAGAGATTGATATGGAAAAGGGTCAAGGCAAATCAAAGAGGGGATTGAGCTAAAAAGGTGAGAAGAAAATTGAGATTGAGGAGGTTGGGATTAGATCAAAGAAGATGAAGATTGAAAGAGAGGGATTAGGGATTAGGACGAAGATGATGGTTGGAGAAGAAATCAGAAGCTATAAAAAGAAGGGTTCGAATCTGAGAAGGGAGGAGGAAAAATGGTAAAAACATAGAGAATCGAAAGGGGAAAGGAGCCGAATTCGAGGTAAGCAAAACCCTAAACCTCTCCTCTTACTTTCTTGGTTTTGACCTACAAAACCTTAGGAAAAAAACCTCCATCTAGTTCGTCCAAAACCTTTAGCAGAAACCTCATCTAAACCCCATCAAAACCGAGCCAAAACCCCACCCGAATCTGCAGAATCGTCCTTTGCAAAAAACAGTCCATTAAACCCCTTGAAATCGCCTGTGATCGAACCTGAAAATTCTTCTGCTCCTCCTGATCGTTCAAATCTGCAAAACCTTAGGAATCAAACCCTAAATCTAACCCAGTTCGTCCCAACTCCCAACTCTGTTCCTCCCAACCATAAACCCCATCTAAACCCTAGCTGAATTATGTAGAAACCTTTCCTAGAAACCCTTTTCTCTGTTCTTCCCAACCTTATCTGGAATTTGCCTCTTCGTAGAAACATTAGGGATGTTGAGATGGGGGAGATGGCTACTTTGTTCGAGGTGGTTGGGGGTGTCCTCTTGCGTCAGCAGTGGTCGGATATGAGAATTTGGTGTCCCGAGTCTAGTGGCCTCTTTTCGTGTCGCTCTTTTTTCAACTAGTTTCAAGCTAATAGAGTTGGGTCTCCTATTTCTTTTGATGCCCGGTTGGTTTGGTCTCCTCCTGCCCCTCTTAGAGTTAGGGCGTTTATCTGGTCTGCAATGTTATACCGGATTAACACCACGGACATGCTCCAAAGAAGAAGGCGGTACATGGCTCTTTCCCTACAGATGTGTTTCCTCTGCAGATGCGCGGACGAGTCGGTCGACCACTTGTTTTTACACTGCCCTATGGCCAGTGAGATATGGAGTTTCTTTTTGAGGCTTATCGGGACAGTGTGGGTGCTTCCGGGAGGTATTGGTCAGATGTTGATTCAGTGGAGGTTTCCAGGTCTCGTTGAGAGGGGGCATATTCTGTATTGTTTGGTCTTTCAGGCCGTGTTGTGGCACATTTGGAGGGAGCGCAATCTGAGGATTTTATGTCTCCTCTACATCTTCATGTGTGATTGAGAGGATTATGTCTTCGGTGACCTCATGGGCCTTTGTCAAACGACAGTTTGATGGGATTGCTACAGTAGATATATTGAGAGAGTGGTGCCTGATCTCTATGAGTGATTTTTGTACTCCATCTTTGCTTTCGGTTTGGACTCCCCCGAGTCAGGGCTGGGTTAAGCTCAATTTCTGTGGCTTGTCCTTGGATCTTTTGGGTCCCTCGAGTATTGGAGGCATTTTCCGTGACAGTGGAGGGGGGACTCTATTCGCCTATTTTGGTCCTGGTGGGCAGGGGGGTTGGAGAGGGCTAGTTTGATGGCACTAGTGGTCGGTTTGAGATATGCTAATGCACAGGGATACCATAATCTGATTGTGGAGAGCTCGTCTTCCTATATTATGGCTTGGATGATGAGGCAGGAGCTGTGCGATTGGAGGTGTATCCACCTTGTCCGTCTGGCTTGGTCCCTGTGTAGGGGTTGGAACATCTCATTCCATACTGTCTCGAGGGAAGCAAATCAGGAAGCGGAAGCTTTGGCTAGGAGGGGTCGAGAGAGGAGCGATATGTTTGAGGGGATCCCGGCTGGTATTTGATTGTATAGTATGGTTCTTGTGGAGAGATAGGTATTTTGGTGTTGTGATGTGTCAGGTTGGATCCACGTGCCTAGTTTTTGTATGTTTTTTCTGTTTTGTTTGTCATAGCTTAATTACTCCTTCTTAAGCTATGAACTTTGTATCCCCTTTTCAGCCTTTATACAATTCATCCAGCCCTATAACCAGATTCGGCCCTTAAAACCCGAGAAAAACCCCAACCAAGCGGATTGATTTCTTCCATCTGAACTCCAATCTTGCTTTGCCATTGTTGCCGGTCAAGCCAAGCTGTACAAGAGGTATTCCAAAGCTCAAGGAAGACGATAGACGGCTGCTACAGGTATATTAATTTTTATTTTTTATTTTAGGGTGGTCTGATTCATGGAATTCAATGTCAAAGTTTTTTATTCCAATTTTTGTGATTTGATCCATATACTACAATGTTGAATATACTTGATTTTTTTTTTTTTTTTTTATGATTAGTTTGGTCATCCCTCTTATTTTTATTTATTTCAATTTGTTTTTTTAGAGATAAATTTTTGTTGCATTCTTAGGTTACTAAGGATGTAGGGTTTTTAGTTTATTTCTTATTATGTTTTAGAAAGTATGTATTTTTTTTGGTTGTCTTAGGATCTATTGTGTTTAGATTTTTATATTTCAGTATTTTTGTGAGATTAAGTTTTTTTAGAATTATTTATTTTAGGGTTAGGTTAGTTTTGAGACTCTTAGGTTTTTAGGGCATCTTATAAATTTCTTTTATTTAGTTTAGATGCTTTTAGGCTACTTTTAAGTATCTTAAGATTTTTAGGCTTTTCTATCCTAGGTTGTTTTAGGAATTTGGTATTTTATTTACTTTTATATTTTAGGCTTTTAGGATTTATTTGAATTTTTTTAGGATTATCTTATTATTTTAGGATTGTTTAAAATTGGCCAAATAGAATTAGACCAGGTAACCAGTTGAACCGGAAGAGAGTGGGTGCCTAACACCTTCTTGCTCTCTTAACTAAACCTCCCTACCCAATCTGGTTAGACCAATATTAAAATCATATTTTTAGGTCTATTTTGAGATAAAAGACAAACCTATGGGTGATCATTCACACCCGAACCCAATGGATGGTGACGACTCCATACATACCCGATCGACCTATGGTCCACCCGACCATGGGGTGATCACAATGTATAACTCCATCCAAGAAGGTGTATCACCATGGCCCCACCCTTTGTACAACCCTAATCAATGAAGGGTCTAACCCAATCCTAAAATGTGTACAACTCCATCCAAAATGGTGTATCACCACGTCCCCACCCTTTGACAACCCCAAGCATTGAAAAGTGTAACCCAGGTTTTAAATGTGTGTAACCAACTCCTAAAATGTGTCATCATCTCCCAAAATGTGTGCAACTCTCTCCAAATAGGTGTTACCAAGTCATTACCCTTGTACAATCCCAAGCATTGAAGGGTGTAACCCAGTCCTTAAATGTCCATCACAAACTCCTAAAATGTGTGTTACTATCTCCTAAAAAGTTTGCAACTCTATCTAAAAAGGTGTGTCATCAAGTCTCTACCCTTGTACAACCCCTAGCATTGAAAGGTGTACCCCAAGTCCTTAAATGTGTATCACCAACTCCTCAAATGTGTGTCACCAAACATGTGTAACTCTTCATGGATAGTTTACTTGTGAAACTTGTACACCATGACCTTCTTCATGGATGTAAGCCTTATACACCCATATCTTTTGCCTTCTACCTATTTGTGAAAATGTCCATAGAGGAGTAGGTTACACCCTTCCCTTCTTTGAGCGATAAAGAGTGTAAATCATCCCTAAAATGTGTAACTCTTCCTTAAACTATGTATAACCTAATCCTAAAATGTGTGTAACCCAGTCCTTAAACCCATTCATTTTTTCCTTCTACCTATTTGTGAAAATATCCATATAGGAGTCGGTTGTACCCTTCCTTTCTTCAAGCAATAAAGGGTGTAACCCAGTTCTAAAATGTGTATATTCTACCCCTAAAATATGTGTTACAAACTCCTAAAATATGTGCAACTCTATCCATAAAGGTGTCACCAAGTCATTACACTTGTACAACCACAAGCAATGAAAGGTATAACCCAGTCTCAAAATGTGTGTCACCAACTCCTAAATTGTGTGCAACTTTATCCAAAAAGGTGTGTCAACAAGTCATTACTCTTGAATCGGGGTTACACGCATTTTAGGACTTAGTTTCACACATTTTAGGAGTTGGTTACACACATTTTAGGATTGGGTTACACCCTTTATTGCTTGAAAAAGGGAAGGTGTAACCGACTCTTATATGGGTATTTTCACAAATAGGTAGAAGGTAAAAGAGAATGGATTACACACATTTTAGGATTGGGTTATACAAATTTTAGGGTTGGGTTACACACATTTTAGGGGTGGTTTATACCCTTTATTGCTTGAAGAAGGGAAGTGTGTAACCTACTCATCTATGGACATTTTCACAAATGTCCATAAGAAAATGGGTTTAAGGAATTAGTACACACATTTTAGGATTAGGTTACACACATTTTAGGGGTTGGTTAGACATATTTTAGAGCTATGTTGCACCCTTTATTGCTTGAAGAAGGAAAGGGTGTAACTCATCCTCTATGGACATTTTCACAAATAGGTAGAAGGTAAAAGAGAATGGTTTTAAGCTCTTAAAAAACACATTTTAGGATTGGGCTACACACATTTTAGAACTGTGTAACACCCTTTATCGCTTAAAGAAGGGAAAGGTGTAACTCATCCTCTATGGACATTTTCACAAATAAGTAAAAGGCAAAAGAGAATGGGTTTAAGGACTTGGTTACATACATTTTAGGATTGGAATACACATATTTTAGAACTGGGTTACACCCTTTATTGCTTGAAGAAGGAAAGGGTGTAACCTACTCCTCTATGGACATTTTCACAAATAGGTAGAATGTAAAAGAGAATGGTTTTAAGTACTTAATTACACACATTTTAGGATTGTAAGCCAACTCCTTAAATGTGTGTTACCAATCCTTAAATGTGTGTCACCTCCTCTTAAAATGTGACTAACTCTATCCAAAAAGGTGTGCCACCAAGTCCAAACCCTTGTACAACCCCAAACATTGAAGGGTGGAACCCAATCCTTAAATGTATGTCACCAAGTCCTTAAATGTGTTGCAACTTCTCCTAAAATGTTTCCAACTCCCTACAAAAAGGTGTGTCACCAAGTGCAAACCCTTGTACAATTCCAAGCGTTGAAGGGTGGAACCTAGTCCTTAAATGTATGTCACCAAGTCTTTAAATGTGTGTCACATTCTCCTAAAATATATCCAACTCCCTGTAAAATGGTGTGTCACCACAACCCCAGGCATTGAAGGGTGGAACCCAATCCTTAAATGTATGTCACCATGTTCTTAAATGTGTGTCACCTTCTCCTAAAATGCGTCCAACTCCCTCCAAAATGGTATGATACCAAGTCCAAACCCTTGTACAATCCCAAGCATTGAAGGGTGGAACCCAGTCCTTAAATGTGTGTCACCTTCTCCTAAAATGTGTCCAACTACCTTCAATAAGGTGTGTCACCAAGTCCTTACACTTGGGAAAACTAGTGGAGGGAATTACCGAAAGTTTTGTACAACCCTAAGCATTGAAGGGTGGAACCCAATCCTTAAATATATGTCACCAAGTCCTTAAATGTGTGTCACCTTCTCCTAAACTGTGTCAAACTCCCTCCAAAAAGGTGTCACCAAGTCCAAACCCTTGTACAATCCCAAGCATTGAAGGGTTGAACCTAGACCTTAAATGTATGTCTCTAAGTCCTTAAATGTGTGTCACCACCTCCTAAAATATGTAAAACCCCCTCCAATAAGGTGTGTCACCAAGTCCAAACCCTTGTACAACCCCAAGCATTGAAGGGCATGGTGTTTAAACTCGGTATCGGATCGGGGATCGTCTTGGACTGATACCGAATTGGATCAGCGATTCAACTTGGGATCGGCCAATCCAAAACATGGCCCTGGCAAGTCATATTTCTATTAATATTTCAACTAGTTAAAACATTGCCATATGGTCGTTTAGCTTAGTTGGTACAGCACAATGTCCACCACAATGTGGTCGTGGGTTTGAGTCCCATGTTAATTCTATTTTTACTCTTTTTTGGCCTTATCATATTAGATTTCTATTAATATATTAATCATCTAACAATTTATAACACAATCATCTAGCGTAGTTGGTAAAGAGCGCAACGTGCATGACCATTTGGTCCTCTGTTCGAGTCCCGCATTGACTCGGTTTGAAACCGAGTCAGATTTGGAATCGTCCGATCTGGCTCGTCCGATACAGAGTCAGACTGTCCGATCTGACTCTGTTTCGGACCAAGTTAAATAATTCTTAGCAAACTAGGGATCGTGACTCGTCCCTGGCCGATCCAAATTGGGATCGACCGATCCTTTACACTATGTTGAAGGGTGGAACCTAGTCCTTAAATATGTCGCCAAATCTTTAAATGTGTGCCACCACCTCTTAAAATGTGTCCAACTCTCTCCAAAAAGGTGTGTCACCAAGTCCAAACTTGTCACGACCCGATTCCAGGGTATATCCCTCAAGGGTCACGTTAGAATTTGGCGACGCACCTCTCACCCGCTTCACAGGAGGTGGCAAACAAGTGAATAACAAGAGACAAATCTAAATAATATTTAAATTCTAGATATGTCTTATCAGGATCCTTACTAACCAATTACAATGCAGAAGCTTCTACCCAAGCCCGCCAGTCAACTATCAGAGTAAGCAGCACAACCTGAAAAACATTAATCAACGAACGTGAGCTATAAGGCCCGCAAGTAAACCCACAATAACCGGGTATTTACTCAGAAACACAATCCAGTAAATAAATATGGAATACCTTATAGGTGAATTATCCTGATCAAGATTTAACCTTTATACTTACGCATTATACAGTTATCTTGTATGAAGTCATGTTCATACGTATTTATTATGCAACACTAATCATTTGAACATTTCTAATCCTTTTTATCGAATTAATCCCTGTCTTAACCACCACTTATTATTACAACCTCCTCTACATGATTTAGATCTAAAGATCTACTGGGAACACTACTGGTCACCTTTACTAAGTGATTTATGAGAAGCTTTACTATGGTACTAAACATTCATCTACTTATGTTCTTGGCCTGCTCATGATTCCAATTGAGTACTACCATAAATTGTAGTTTGAGTTCATATAGTTCATTCTTCTACTAATGTGATGTTGTCTACAGTGTTCACATGAATCTAACCTCATCAATTACATACTCAGTTCTTCCTTCTATTTGTTCTCACCTAACACCCATGTAATCTGTTACTGAATCTCTGCCAATCATTTATTTCACATATTCTAAGTTCTACACATAACAACTATTATGTAATACCTTTAGCGTTTACTAAATATCATAACAATCAAACACATCAACACAATCAGCACACCATGCAGTTCTCTTATCCATACTCACTGGGTTTAGTAGCATGCATGCCGGTCCACTCACAGTTACATATTCTATGTGATGCAGTATGCTCCATGCTCATTCTCAAGAGAGTCAAGTCTCCCTTTTTCACAATTCATAACTCAATCACAAACACATGATATGCATGAACTATTGTTGTTATAACCACTGGATGTTCACATTGGATCCCGACTTGAGACCGCATAAGTCACATAGACTTCAATGCGCCATCTATAGCTAAGGCCTCAGCAGATTCTATGCGTACTCACAATTTTAGGGGTTTTTCAACCCATGGTATGCTCTAGTCCCACCGTTATTTTTTATCATAAGGATACATCCGGGCATCATCGTGAGAACTTCCCTCTATGGATGTATCCAAGGCGTCACATAGGCTTCCCTCGTGGAACATCCCAGTTCACAACATCCAATAGTTGAAAAATAAAATAAACACTTGGGCTTATTGGACATCTCTGGTCCTCACCTTCACATTGCCTCGCAAGGCTATCAAATAAACATTTGGGCCTGTTGGACATCTCTGGTCCTCACCCTCACATTGCCTCGCAAGGCTATTACAGTGTCACATGGTCACCATTGGTCATCCCAACCGTGAAGTCAATATGCAATACTGGTGGTTATTCCAATTCGATTAAATTAAACTAAATGCGGTAAATAGAAAACAAGCCATTACAAAAGCATCTATAACCAATCAAATTATCACACATCATGGATTTGCACTTCCATGTTCAACATACGTTAGAGACACTCTCAAGTTCCCATATGCATACATCATACTCATACTTGTCCGCAGACATCACCATTCTCTTTCTATGTTTATTCATAAATATAAATAAACACAGCCATGCATTTCAAGGACTTACATCATTTGCCTTTAGATCACAATACTATGACTTATGCCTATTATTAAGCATAAACATCAATTACATTCACCACGACTTATGAAAGTTATCAAGCACAATCATTCTCATGCATCTATCCATTTACTATCGATACTACATATCACAGTCTTAGTGATTCATATAGTTAAGGTTTTTACTTACATTACCTCACGTTACCCAACCTTATGTTTATTCATAAACATGCTTATTCTTCATTATTTTTCTCATATACAATCCACGTTCTTGTTTTGTTCAGTACTCACGTTTATTTACTATTACATCACTTATGATTTTACATTACGATGTTCAATCATGCCTTGGGAATATTCATAAACCCCCACATTGCTCATTGTATTCATTCACATCCTCATATGTAGTTAACATCTACATATGACTCATCCTTACACTCATGTGTTGCATATGTTATGCACCTTCTTACTTACATGTGTGAATTATTTCACTAACAGGTTAGGCCTCGGCCTTAATATCTTATCATTGTTCTCTTACTTATTCAGAAGTTATGAACATCATTTATCTCATTAATTTGATTTTCCTCATTACATTGGGTTAAGGCTTTGCCTTTTAAGTCAATTAATATCTTCAATATTACTAGGTTATTCACATGCACTTAGCCTCCCATTCCACTCCACAACTCTAGGTAGGTAGGTCTCTATGAACCCCAGACCAATACTAGTTAACCTTACACTAGTCCAATTGAATCCATACGGTCCCCAGGGTCTTGTGTAAACCCTAGGCTAACTCACATACTCCCTAGGCTAATTCACATACTCCCCACCTTGCTAGGTGGTCCTATGATCATAGTGGTGGCGCTCTACTAGTAGCCACTCGCACCCAAACTTCCAACAACTACATTACACATCCTCTAGTCTTCTCTCACTCTCACGGAGCACAAAGTCTAACTGTCATGGTAAGTCTGGTCAGCAACCTAGTTGGTAGACTGGTCTCTCCCGGTCTCCCAAACACTCACTAAACACATCACTCTTTGGTGGGTTCATCAGTGGAGGTGGACCACTTTGTCTCCAAAGTTCGCCTAAAAGATTCCTCAAAACACAACCAGTCGATGGGTCATCGGTGGGTGGACTCACCCCCTACAAATGTCAAAAGGGTCCAGCGGTCGGTGGGTTCGTCGGTGGACCAACCATCCGCTGACGGTCTCTTCGGTGGCTTCGTCGGTGGACCGATGGGATCCGCCGACGGCCTCGCACAACATAGGTTGGCCCCTTGTCGGTGGTGCGTCGGTGCATCGACCACCGTCAACGGCCTCGATTCTACAGGCTAAGTCCCTGTCGATGGGTTCGTCGATGCACCGAACCACCCACCGACGGACGGCTATCCTGTGAAACTGGGTTTTCCCAAATCCTCCAAACTCCATTCTAGGTCATTCTAATCCCCCAAATGGTTTCCAAATCACTCTAACATCATTCTAAAACATGTTTAAACACATTCTAAGCATTCCATTCATCAATCCCCTCATGCATTGTCCCAAATTGAATTTTCAAGCCCAATGTTAGGTTTTTATCCTGAATCTCATATTTCCATGCTAATGCTACACATGATGCTTAATTCAACATGTTAATCATGCAATCCTACAACAATTTATGCTAGGAAGTTATACGTACAGTATTTGGGTTTTTGCCCAAATACCCAAGGAATTGGAAGTTTATCCGTCTCGTGTTCGTCGTAGCCGCGGTTCCTCGTGCTCAACCATTTGATGTCACGCCCCCCTTCGATTGTCGATGCTCCAAGCGTTCTTTTTTGCCCTTAATGGTGAAGATCCTCCATCCAAGCTCTAGAGTTTCCCCTCTCCTCTCTCTCTCTCTCTCTCTCTCTCTCTCTCTCTCTCTCTCTGTAACGTCCCGAATCCGATAGACCCCGATATGGTCCATCAAGGACTAGAGACATCACCTTCACTTCCTCAAAGAGGAGTGGTGGATCACAACAATAATGAGATTATCCCAAAATAAGCGTTTAAGGGAAAACTAAACAAATCATTTATTACAGAGTTCAGCGGAAAAGAAACGAAATACATTCTAGGTTAGAAATCAGGTTTATAAATGAAAACTTAAATATGATTACATAAATAAACTCAAATCCAAAAGATTGATTCTTATACATGAACAAAAGACTAAGATTTATATAAAGATAAAGGATTACAAATTACAATGTTTTATGAAACAAAACAAAAGACATACATAAGAACAAGAATGCATCACAGGGACGCGTGATAACTGTCTTCATCAGCACACAGTGCCACGACCACGAACATCAACTAATAGGCATGCTAAATACTTCTGAAAGGGGGGTCGCACTAAAGCGTGAGCTAACTAGCCAGTAAGAATCAGATTTGGGAATATATAAGTACATTTTAGCATTTCTAAACAACAGCACAAAGCCTATATATAAATACACACACACACACACACACACACACACACATATATCTAATCCTAGCAATCCTAAATAACAGTATCCAATCTATCTATGAATCTATGATTACATCTAACATTTCTAC
>JAUPMG010185522.1:0-10302 GCA_031762675.1 Pachysandra terminalis
AAGCAATTTAATTTTTGAAGTTTCATTAACTAGAACCACACCTACACAAATGGGTTTTCCAGATACCTATTTTACCCCTAAACTTTCATAAGTACTTAAATAAATATATTTATCAAATGCTATTTTCTTCAAGTAAACAATTTAATTTTTGAAGTTTCATTCAGGGCTGATCCATAGCTCCCATTGAGCCACTTATCCAATAAGGGCTGATCCATAAGCACAAGCCGGGCCAAACGCCACCAAGGTAATAAATAGTTTTTAAATTAAAATATATTATAAATAAAGTATTTTATTTGTACGTAATTAATTAGTTTCCTTAAAGCTAACACCCTAAACCCCCTTTGAGACCCTTGATATAGTAAACAAACTTTTAGTTAAAATAAAATAATAAAATTATTTAAATTTTAATTAGTTTCTTCAAACCTTAACACCGAAACCGATCCGTTTTAGTTTTTTTTTTTTCTGGTTCGATAGACCGGTGGACGATTATCGGTGCAGACTATCCCGGTTCGTGTTGAAGGTAGCCGTGTAGGGTAGGGACTAGGGAGGGGGGCGTGTGAGCTGTGAGTTTGAATACAAGCGTGTATCGTGCAAACCGTTTCAAACAATAACAACCCAACGCAGACACGGATGTGTGCCTTCCATCAACCTTCAACCTTTGACTCTGACCAACCTTCTTAAAATGAAAAAAAAGAAAATAAGACTCTGACCAAACCTACTACTCTGACTAATCTATTACTATTTTCACAACTTCTTCACTAAGTTAGGTGCTTTTTTTTTTATTTTTTTTATTTTTAAGTTTTTTAATTTTTAATTTTTTTTAATTTTTAAGTATTTAAATTTTTAATTTTTTTAATTTATTTATTATTGATCATCGGAGTCCAAAGTATAAAATGAATAAACATTAGCATTTGAGGACTTTTATGTTATTTATATTTATTTTTTGGCTTTGGTATAACTACTGTGATGTATTATTGTTATGGAATTTGTTAAGGAAAAATATACTAAATTAAAGATTTTCTACCTAAGACGAGGATACACTGAATTTTATATTAAGAAATTAGTTGTAAAAAAGTATATAGAAATATACTACTTTTACACTAGTTTAGAACTTTTAATAAAAGAGATTGGTGGAGAGGCTTGGAATCCGTCGTAGGCTTAGGGCTGTAAACGAGCTGAACCGAGCCGAGCTTTGCTTAGCTCTGCTCAGGCTCCTAAACCTTGAGCAAGGTTTAGACTCGATTCAGGTTCGTTAAAAAAATTTGGGGCTCATTCTCGGTTCAAGCTCGTTAAAGCTCGACTCCTAAAAAATTGAGTTTATAAAAGGCTCAACTCATAAAAGAAAATTATATTAATACAAATACATTGATATTATAGTTGATGATTATTATTATATATAATATAATATATTAACATATGTATTTGATATTAATATATAATAAAAGATATAGGGATTTAGATGTATAATATCATATAAAAACCGAGCCGAGCTTTAACCTAGCTGAGCCTAGCCAAGCTCGGCTCAAGATCATTAAGATAATGAGCTTTTCTTCGGGCTCAAGCTCGGCTCATTGTCAGCCCTACCATTAGCTAGCTCGGCTCATTGACAGCCCTACCATTACCTAAAACTGTTATAAAAAAAAAAAAATCTCTTTTATTCTAATTTCACTTATCTAATTAGAAACATTAATCCAACTAAGTATTTTTCTTTGTTAAAACCAAGGTTTTAAGTTTCGATTTCACCAGTAATTTCGCCCAGGGGGAAATGGCGAAATTTCGCCAGATTTCACCAATATTTCGGAGAAATCTGGCGAAATATGGGAAATGGCGATATTTCGGCGGCATGCCGCCGAAATTTAAAACCATGGTTAAAACGCATCTAATAGAAAAACTATAATTTGAAAGGTTAATTCGAAAAATTCTTTTATAAAATAGAAAACACCCTTAAGTACTGAATAGAACTTCTAATTCCTAAAATCTCTCCCTTGTCCCTAAAATCTCTCAATTTTCACTCTACCATTTCCTCTCTCTTGAAAAAAATGAAAATCCTCAAATAACTTATTCTATGTTCAAATCTTGGGTATCTTTTCCTACCTCCTTAATGATTAAGAGGTCCCACTAATTAATCCACTTTATGTTCAAATCTTGGGTATCTCTTTTATTCTAGTTCCACTTTATCTAATTAGAAACATTAATCCAGCTAAGTGTTCATGTGTTTTGCCCAAAAAAATCTTAGGTATGAAATTTTTTTGGGCAAAACACATGAACACTAAATTACTTAGTGGGGATCCACTTAATTACTCAAATGAGAGAGAGTAACTAAATACCAATTAAAGCTTTAAATTTACCAGAAGAAAAGATCTCAAGAGATCATTCATTAAGATAAAAGAGAAGATGAAGTGGGTTTTGAGAAATTTTGATTGGTTTTAAATTAAAATTTTATGATTATGTGGAAGGATATATATCTATAGATATATATAGATATGATCTCTCCTCCCACTAAAAGCTTACTTCTAATAGGATACCACTTCCTTGGTTTATTAAAAAAAAGAATTAGATACGACTCCCAACACAATATCTTTTTTATCTAATTAGAATTAAAAAAGAATAGGATACCCCTTCTAATTTCACTTTGTTATTTTTTTTTATCCAATTAAAATTAAAAAAGTATAGGGTACCACTTCCTTAATTTATTAAAAAAAGGATCCGAGAAAAAAATTATCACAACATAAACTTACTACAATAAAATCTTCCGAAGTTATTATATTTTATTAGTAATTATTTTTGGATTAAAACACATGGAATATTAAAAGAAAAGTTTATAAGCTTGATATGCGATTTCGGAGTTTAAGTGGGATCCACTTAATTACTAAATAAAGAGATAGTAATAAAATAGGAATTTCAATCTTTGAAATTTTTGATTGCTTTTAAAAATAGAAAACATATAAAAGAGAGGACAGACGAGTATTGATCACTTTATCTTAATTCCTAAGGAATTATTTGCCTCATATTATGGATTGAGTCCTAGGTTAAACAATTCAACTACTTGGTATGGCTTTTAAAATAAAGTGATATTTTAAAATATTTATATAGAATTAATTTTTTATGTAAATTACAGAATCAATGGGTTGTTATTTAAATATATTAGATTTAGTTTTTAATGGTTTTGATTGAGTGGGTTGAGTTTGGAATATTTGGCAAGCTAGATAGCCAACATCTCTGTGCAACTAGAGGTCGTGTCGGTAAGAATATGTCATAATTCTACGAATTTACTCTACTTGTCAATTACTTAGACAAGTTATTAATACCCTAGTCTGTTTTAAAGCTCATGTCAAAAATTGCCAGTTCTATAGGTCTCAAGCCCATGCATCGCACGGGGCTTCTACTAGTGTGTGTGTGTATATATATTCTTTTTCTCCTACTACCGGTGTAAACTTGTTGACAACTTAGTATTAAATGAGTTCTCATTTAATGAATTAAATAGATATATCCATGTTGTACACTTGATGACACTGTATTATGTCTTGATTAGGGAATGGTATGTAGGTCTAAAGTTGAGTTAATTACCAATGGTCACGTAGCCTGTAGGATTGCGATATAATGTGCCATAGGTTTTGAACCTAGTATATTTGGTGGCATGACCAAAGGGATCCACCTAGTTTTTTTTTTTTTTTTGGTATTACGGATATTAGAATATCTGACCAAAAGAACCACACAAGGCACCCTACTGAGGTTGAAACAATTTTTCTGACTGCTGTTTTTGAAGAGCTAGAAAATTGTTTATGATATGTGATCTAGAAGTCTCTCTCTGCACATAGCACCTATAAATGACTACTACAAGTTTTGGTTTTGTTACCTGAGCTCCAGAAAACCAAATTCCTGATGTGGATAGGTTCCTTTTCCATCTTCAGAGCTTACTTGTTGCTTCTTAGGCATCCTGAGGTGGACTTCCATCACATGGTGGATCATTTAGATTCTTGATCTAGCCCAGAAACAAGCTTTTCTGACATGGTAAAGCTTTCTTGATTAGGTATAGGTTGAATTGCCCTAGCCTGATTCTGACTTCACCTGTTTTCGAAGCTGTAAATTTTTACTAGAGTCACTTTCTATATTTAGTGTTAGTAGAAAATTTGTGATAAAGTAGAAATGTGGAACTGAATAAATAAGTAGGCTCTCTGTATCAAGGAAAAGTAAGGCAAAGATTAATAGATTAGTTGTTTGCATCTGACATAAGGAAGTGGTAAAATTATATTTGATGTAAGGCGAAGATGAATTGATTAGTTATTTGCATTTGAGATAGGGAAGTGTTAAAATCATATCTGCTTGTTGTTAGTGCTATCTGGGAAGGGGTATCTTCTAATTTTTCCATACAATGAGATCTAAAACTACTCTTTTTAGATTCATATTCTTGGATTGCTTGTCTCACCTATAGAGGATTATCTTTCTATCTCAAGGGCACAAGGCTGCACTCCTCATGACACTTTTGCAGGAGACTAGATAAAGTCAGAAATCAGAATTAACCAAATTCCACATAAAACAATACTTGAACAGACACTATGCACCATGCTGTACAGATGGTGTTGATCACATTCGAGATGATACCAAAAATACCATTTCCATCCCGACACTTTGATTGGCCTCTATTCTAAAGGAAGGTTTGAGGGATAACGCTGATGGACTTTGTACTCAGGTATGAGGCCACACCAAAACGGTAGAGGTAGTAGTAAGGAGGCAATTTTCCATTGTTTGAGAAAGCCTCCTCCAGGAAGCATAAAGCTGAAGTTTTTATGAGTTTGCCTTTAGGAATCCTGTGTGTTCAGTTAGAAGCAGTGTTTTTAAACGTTAAGGCTTGAGGCGAGGCGTTAGATCTTGGCTTGAAGCGAGGCGTAAGCCTCATGAGCATGTATTTTTTAATTATAAAATAATTTATTAATATATAATAAATAATAATACTCATTATAAATAGAAAGAAACGTAAAAAATAAAAAATGATATAAAAGGTAGAAAAAAAAAATAAACGAAATTTCAAATTCAACACTAAAATAATTCAAAAGTACTTATACTCCAATTCCATTAGTCCATTCCATCATCAAGTAAAAGAAAAACAAGTCATATGCATTACATCATCACCAAAGGAAATCATATATGAATGTTCTAAATTCTAAACCCTAAACATTACATCAAACAAAATATCACTCTAAGTCATCCACATCAACCAAGTCATATGCATAATCATCGAGTCTTCTTCTTCATTGGGTTTGCTCGTTGAACCTTAAACTTCTCTTTTTCTTCTCCAAAAGTCAGTGATAGTTTATCTCTGAAATTTTAATAACTAAAAAGCTAAAAGACAACTTAAACAAGTTGACTACAATTAAATAATTAAAAAATTAAATCGTAGGTTTTGCTTTTTTTTTTTCTTTGCACTTTTCCTATACGCACACGAGGAGCACGCCTCATGTGTGAGGTGCTACAAATAGCGTGAAGCGTATGCCTCACGAATGCCTCACCACATGAGGTGTGCGTCTTGCGCTATTTCACTGCGCCTCATGGCATTTTGTTAACGCCACGTCTCAAGGCGTAATTTTCGTACGCCTTTTAAAACATTGCTTAGAAGTTTTAAAGCTTTAATTGGTATTTAATTACTCTCTCATTTAAGTAATTAAGTGGATCCCCACCAAGTAATTTAGTGTTCATGTGTTTTGCCCAAAAAAATTTCATACCTAAGATTTTTTTGGGGCAAAACACATGAACATTTAGTTGGATTAATGTTTTTGGGCAAAACACATGAACACTAAATTACTTAGTGGGGATCCACTTAATTACTTAAATGAGAGAGAGTAATTAATTTTTAGTCCCTGAAATTTTCTGGAAATTATTTTTCAGTCCCTGAAGTTTATGTAAATTACACATTAGTCCTCATATTTACTGAAAATTGCATATTAGCCCTACTGAATTTTTTCAGCATTCCGGGTCCATCCATGAGGTCAAAATGTGGAGATTTCTTACTTCTGAACTTTTGAAGTAAAATGGCGGACACCACGATGGGTACAATGATCACATTGTCGACCACCAATTATGCGATCTGGAAGTCACGAATGGAGGATATTCTGTTTTGTAAGAATTTGTACGATTCTCTAGAGAATGGGGGTGTCAAACCTGCAGAAATGACAGAGGCAGCCTGGAAAAAGCTAAACAGGAAGACGTTACGGCAAATCAGGCAATGGATTGGACATGAGGTATACCATCACATAGCCCAGGAGACGAGTGCTTACACGTTGTGGACGAAGCTGGAGGGGATGTATCAGTCGAAGACATCCCTGAATAAAGCACTCCTGATGAGAAGACTTGTGAATAAGAAGTTACAGGGAGAAACTTCAGTGGCTGAACACACGAGCAAGTTTCAAAACCTGGTAAATCAGCTGGCCAGTGTCGACCTGAAGTACGATGACGAGACACAGGCCCTACTGCTACTTAGTTCCTTGCCAGACAGTTGGGAAACATTAGTGGTTTCTCTCAGCAATTCAGCACCGAACGGGAAGTTGATCATGGGCATGGTCAATGATGCGTTATTCAGCGAGGAGGCACGAAGGAAGGAGGCAGGCACCAGTGATCGTAGTGTGCCACATGCCCTGATTTCAGAGGGGGGCAGAGGAAGAGGCCAGGGAAAGAATATCAGCAAAGGACGCTCCAGGCCAAAATCTAGAGGTCGCACGTTTACGTGCTTTTACTGCGATCAGGAGGGGCACATCAAGCGGTACTGCCCGAAGTATAAAACAGATAAGGGAAAAGACCAGCTATCAGTAGTAGCATCAGTTATGGACTTCGACAGTGATGCGTTACTGGTAGCATCGGGAGCATCTGAAGGAGGAAAATCAAATTGGGTCTTGGACTCAGGTAGTTCCTACCACTTATATGGGGCCAAAGAGCAATTCTCCACTTACGAGGCATGCGACGGCGAACTTGTTTGGATGGCGAACAACACATCAAGCAGAGTTGTTGGCCGAGGAACAGTTCGGTTCTGCAAGACAGACGGGATAACTTTGATACTGACCGAAGTGAGGCCCGTGCCAGGATGGAAGAAAAACCTGATTTCTCTTGGGATGCTGGATTCAAAAGACTGCTGTTTCACTGCGAACGGAGGAGTTCTAAAGGTCTCCAAGGGAGACAGAGAGATGTTGCCGGGAAGGAAGACTGATGAGTTGTACAGATTGGAGAGTAGTGTGGTGACAGGAGCTACTGTCAAACATGGGTCCAGTGGTACAGGACAGACTGAACAGAGAGAACGACGGTTGCACAGATGCACACGGAATAGGTATAGGAGTACCCGAACGATCCACTGTCGTACAGGTGTGCGGGAATCTGGCCAGACACGACGAGTACAACCAGTGCCAGATGTTCAGAGGCAAGCTCAGAGCAAAGGGATTCTGAAGAGCTGTACATCATCGGTGACACCGACGACGACGCCGAAGCAAGTCTCTATTGCTCTCGATTTGATCAGTGACGGTGCCCTCTCCAGTAAAGTGTACACAAGAAGTGGGTGGAGGGGGTGATTGTTAGGTTTGTGTCTCCCACGGTCCCACCTATGTGGTGGGTCCCACCATGTGGAGGGAGTGGGAGACATGAGTGATGTTTGGGCTGTAAAGAAAAAGGAAAAGGGGAGAGGGGGAGAGTTTGTCAGTAAAGGATCGGTCGACCGGGCAAGTTGGCCGGTCGACCGGCCACTTCCCTCTTATTCTATATGAAGGGCTGTAGAGTGTGGGAGAGCACAGCTAGAGAACTCAGTGTGTGAGAGCTAGTGAGTAAGTTGAGTTGAGAGAGAACTGAGAGTCTCTTCCTCCTCTGTAATCCTTTATGAATTAGTGAATGTGTGCTCCGTGAACGTAGGCAGGTTTGTGTCGAACCACGTAATTCTTGTGTGTGTATTTGATTCTTTGCACGGAGTTTTCCCTAACAAAACCTTCCTTTTTAGGAGCAATGGTAAAGACGGGAGAATCGATCCCAGACCTTGGGTACAACAACCCAAGGCTTTACCGATATGACAAGCGCTACCTTTCTTTTTGGCTTTACCGATATGACAAGCACTACCTTCCTTTTTGGTGCTTGTCTGCCTTAAATAAAAATTTGATTCTTCCAAGTTTTGCACTAGATCCTGCTCTATGTTCTTCTTCTTTTTCCTGTTGTTGTAAGCAAGTTCCAATTCTGTTTGGACAAAGAATAGAGAGAAGCCATCAACAACCAGTGCCTTTTTGTGTTGAAGCACATCATGAGTTTCACCTCCTTTGAGAAAGAACCCTCTGTTGATGACTTCCCAAGATTTTCAGAGAAGTTGTCTCAGTTAAGGAGCATGGCATTTACTACTAGACACTATACCAAGCACATCTTAAGCTTCACATAAAGTCTACCTAGGTTCAAAGGCATAATTTTAACTTTTTTATTACCAAACTGGAAATCCATAGTCCATAGAGAATAGGGTATTTATCAACCAAAAGAGGTAAAAATAACATATACAAAAACTCTTAAGAACAGAGAATTCTAGTAAGAATATGGAGATATGATACATGCTATACATGGGTGAGTGAGAAATTTTATTTTCCTTTCGTTTTTTGTTCTTTTTCTTTTTGAATATATTTGGCTTTGGCTCTTCTATTTGTCGCATCCTGCTTGATATAAGTTTCTCTTTTGTTTCAGACTACCAGGCGTACAGTTCCGTTTCTCTTTGTTAGGGGAGACGGTGTGATATTAGTTTCTCCACCACTGCGAACAGCTTGATCAAGAGAAGTAGGTTTTATTTGAGGAAGAAATTATCAATGTGTTGTTATTACTGTATTTATACCAGCTTCAACTAGAATACTTCCCAAGATTACTGCATGCTAAGTTAGCACAATCAGACTTGTAGTTTAACCAGTTTGCCTGTAAAGCGCAAAATATAATTCGTTTTTTGTCCTTGTATCAGATCCTGTCCAACCTTGGAAACTATTACTTCTTTTTTCATTTTCTTCTTTGCCATCCAATGTTCTGGGCTGTGTTGATAGCCTGGTTTCAGTTGATGGTGCAACTTTAAAGACATAAAAAGAACCTTTTTATGGATTCAGCTTCAGAAGTCATCCAATGTTCTGGGCTGTGTTGATAGCCTGGTTTCAGGTGATGGTGCGACTTTAAAGACATAAAAAGAACCTTTTTATGGATTCAGCTTCAGAATGCTTTTATTTCTAACAATGATTTAATACTAGGTCATGTTTTACTATCACTCACAAGCTTCTCTTACCGGCTATACAGCTCTTCCTGCTGAATGGGGCTATTCCACAGTTGTAGCTTGGCGCTAGAATGTAGAAATCTGATGTATATTGACTGATGTGGTTCTTGAGCAAGGTTTACAGGATCAGGACTGGGGATCGGACCGGTCCCGATCTGGACTGGCAGTACCATCCGGTCCGGATCTGGTATAAAAGGTGTACTGTTTATATTTTATTTTTTTAATTAATTTATTTTTGGATCAGCTGAACCGGTCACTGGACTGGTGGCACCGGACCGGTCCAAATTGATACCGGTCTAGACCATCCATTTTAATAAAAAAGAAAACAAAAAAACAAATACTGGATCAGTTGTACCTGTTGGACCAGTCATCGGAGCAGTTGTACTGACCGATCCAAACCGGTATTGATTGTCACGGTCCAGTCCAAAGCCTTGTGATACATTAGTTGTATTGTGTTTTAGGACCGGTACTAGCCAGTCCCGGTATGGACCGACCCGGAACGGTCCGATCCTTTAAACCTTGTTCTTGAGTTGGTGAAGTATGGAACTTAACACCTGCTAGTCCATGTATGTTTCCACATGAAGCCACTTCATTGAATTTCATCTCTTACACATGGCAAAATACATATCCTATGACCAATGCATTAAAAGTACTAAAAAGATAAAAGTACTTGCACAATTCTCTAGTTTGGTATTGGGGCTACCACAAGTGCTAAACATGGCTCCGCATCCTCTACAGCGAAGGTCTTACCGTGATCATCGCTGCCACGTGCACAGGTAAGGGGTACCAATGTTATAGAATAGGGTATCAAGGTGAAATGGGTACCCAAGGCTGTTTTTTGGCAAAATAAATACATAACGTAACGGTGTTAAATTATTTTTTTTGTTTAAAATTTTTTTCCACTCCTTTTTTGATTTCCCGCCAAAACAATTTCAATTTTGCCGCAATCGTTGTTTTTTTTTTGCCTTGTATACCCCAAAATAAGCCTTGGGTACCTTGTGAAAGTGGTACCAAAGGCTAAATTTTGGGTACCCAAGGCTTCACATATA
>JAUPMG010185533.1:0-10302 GCA_031762675.1 Pachysandra terminalis
AAGTAACATCGATTTACAGTAACCCACTTTGACCTAGTTTTGTTATCCTCCCACAAAGCCTGCAATAAATAAATAGAGGAGTCCTTCACATAGCACAACTTAACACAAAATACTTCCTAAAGAAAGAAAGATGGAAAATCGTCTTTTCTTCAAGGTAACAACCAAATAAAATGCCTGTAAACAACAAAGGTGGAAGAAAAATAGAGCAACATCACCAATTTCAACTCAATAAAAAAAACCAATAGCATAAGGGGCTATTTTCAAATACAAACTAAATCTAGGGTGGATCAAGGGTCAATACATTGATAAAGCTAAAACAAGCATCATGATAATATAAATTGGCTTGCCTGAAGCTTAGAAGGTGTCAAATTGTCGTTCTTAGAACAAAAAGCATGCTCCTGCAACTTGTAGACTACCCCATTAATACAACAAGACTGGTAAAATGTTTTCTCATCGACAACTTCAAGTATATCACCAACCCAATCCACGCAATCTGATGAAGTCCTAGTGCAATCCCTCAGCCCATTCCTAAACCCTGAAATTCCTGCAGAACTTGCCTGAGTAACGTCTTGGTCATCTCGCTTGATATCATAACTTCTCTTACAGTCAGTAGTGACTCCTACATTAGATTGCTTAAATGGAGCTTCAGTAGAGTCAATTGGCCCTTTTCTGTCAACATCCTGTAAGCTGTAAGGGGCTTGTGACTGATTAAAGGTATCATTACCTGTTTTAGTTACTGCTGCAAGGGGACGTGATTTAGGCTCAGAAATCAATCTCTCTTGACATGGAGATGAGACAAAAGTTTGAATATGCTGAGTGGATTTTTGGTTTGACGCACTGGAGATAGGTGAAACACAAACTGCCCCTACGGTCTTCTTTGAGTCATCTGGGCAAGTTCCACAATAAGCCCCATCATTCATTTTTAATCCGCTGGTCAAGAAATTAGCCCCTTGTATTTCACTTGCATTTGGCATTTTTGAATCAGTCATCGACTTGACATGAACACCACCTGTACGACCATCTTGGGTGGGATTCAGTAAACCAAGGTTTCCATTAGCTGTTATCTTCTGAGGATTGATCTTTTGAACACACTTTTCAATCTTTTTCCCCAAAGAGACCTGTCCTCCAGCTGTGTTCAAAGACAGCTTTGATGTACTAGTGTTTCTCATAACACGGCCATATTTAGGGGGCAAAGGCTTCCCATGGCTTGACATCAGGCACTTCGGGCAGTGCCACTCACCTCTAGGAATGCCTTTTTGATTGTATGACTGAAGACATTTTAAATGAAATCCATTCTCGCAAGCATCACAAACAAGTGAAGATTCAATATCATTAACGGTAACCTTGCACATTTGACAAATTAAGGCCTTACTCATGTAATCCCTTGAAGGAGGAGTCCAGTTACGATGCTCAGGAAGCTTAGGTTGCAAAAACATCTGAACATTCCTAGCGATGTCATTGTGATTAGTGTGAAGTGGAGGAATTTGTGCAAAGTTCATGCCCTGCAAAGGCTGATGTATGCCTGGTAGATTTTCAGATGACGTTTGAATATCAGAAGGCTTAGACGTCTGATTTCTTGCCGCTTGAGAGGCACTCATCTCAGGAGTTCCCCCAACTTTAATATGAGTATGATTTGGCACCTTATTTTCTTGACCAACTTTAGCTAACGAGGCAGATTGGGGTTGTAGGGACCAAGTTGCAGCTTTCTCCAGCATAGGATTGCTAGAAGAATTTGCTGCACACAGACACTACACATAATCAATTAAACAACTAACTACGACAATAGATAACTAATGGAAAGATAATAGAAACTTAGACAGCTAGAATTTCAGGGCACGTATAGAAGAATATGAATAATCTAACAGTGCAAGATACCATTTTAGCATTAGTTGCCCACAAATTGTAAGCCTGAGAAACAAACTAGAAAAATCATCATAAAAAACCCACCATCCTCATGCGAAAAAAGTGACTCAATACAATGATCATAACAAACTCTATACTTACTGACCACTTTGCAATACTCAACAATGAGCCAAATATTGTTTACTAATACTCACGTAAATGGTTAATTGATGATCCTAACCAATGAGCTCAAGTAAACGTTTGGGCACATTCAACCAGGCTCACTTTTGCCGAAGCTGAGATTCAGTATATTTGTTATGGTCATCAAATCACATAGACTTTTAGAGAGAATATTCTTAGGCATTCATTGCCAAAATCATAACAATGCATGTTCAAAGAAAAACAGGATTTGCCACAATACTTGAGACTAAGAAAATGGACGGCACCTCGAAGTTGTGATGCATAAGCTGACCCATTTGAACTTCCATCCAATCGGAAATGTGCCGTTTCCATTCTAGGAAATGCTAAAGAAGAATCCCTCCCTAAATGGCTGCTAGACAAACCCTTAGAAACAATAGCTGATTGAACTTCATTTGCAGACAATTGATTCGATGAGGATGTAGAAGTAACTGCAGAAACAAGAACTGCAGGTGAGGCAGGTTGAAAATCTCCAAAGGACATTCATTTAATGGCTGACGGAAACCTATGAGCAGAATTGTAAGAGTGTACCATGGCCTTCTGCCTTTGTACCATATCCCCCTTGCAGCCGCTGAGATGAATATATCGCAGAGTGTGCAGCAAATTCCTTGGATTCTTCCATCTATACAAAGCAAGAAGAGACATAAGAAAGGAATAAAGAGACGATAAATATGACACCACATAAATATGTAGTGTAGCGCATACAAGTGCGTGGTAATCATCACTATATGAGTAGTTACAACATCTCCAAGTTCAGAGCTTAATCGTAATGATAAGCAACCCAATTTGCCATGAAAAACATCGAAAGGATACAAAGAGCCTCAAAAGAGAAACAAGGATGAGGTGTCTGCTAGATGCAAGTGTACATATATAGACACGCGATAAGAACACATCTAACTGAATATAGCATGTCAGCATCAAAATTTGTACACATACATTAGAAGCTTGGTAAAGATAACAAATCTCTCGTAAAATCACTGATGAAACAGATTGGACAATCCAAGGATTTCTTTTCTATATTTTTGTATGAACCTCCCATAGTTATGATCCTTCACGAATACACAGAGACGATAAAAAGAAGATGAAACTCATGCGCTTTTAAATTGGACCAGGCAGCCACTTAAATATATACATTTTCACATGTCAACATAATACGATTTGATTGAAAATGCAACGCAAGGCGACAAATGGGATAAGCCAAAAGCAATAATGATCAAAGGACATGTACTTGACTATTCCTAAAGAACTCGTATATCATAAAGTACTGCCCCATCAATTTCCACAAATGTTTTTATAACTCAACCAACCAAGTCTATACAAGCTCCATGGGCAGAAGAATAAATTCAGAAGCATCTAGAAATCAGTGTGAGCCAATTTGAAGCAAAATACATAAGAAAGCTTAAATGAAACTTCTGTCTGCACAAGTAACAAAATTACAGGACAGATCCTACAAAATAGATTTTACACTTGTGAGACCTTCATTCGACCACATTTTTTTAAGCATTATCTCAAAGGATCATCAGTTCAATAATCCACTTATACCTCTACTCAACTAATTTAACTATGATATAAGAAAAATTGTTAAGACAATAATTTGATAATTTCTATATAAAAGACAGATATTAACAACAATCAGAGATCATAATGTGAATGATACAATAACTAGCATTCTCTAAGAGCGAAAATTAATGATAAAAATTTGTAAAGAACTGCCAAATAAGTAGAATAATAGAGTAGGACAAGTCTCAGACTCCACCTTTCTCTGTGTGAGCAACATCTTCTCTGCAATGGATATCATCGGAGGACGAAAACCTAATTTCTCATCCTTTGACCTATTAAACCCAAGATCCTCTATAACAGCCTTAACAGCTTCCCCCGGAAGAATATCATTGGGAGCCAGCAATTGGCACATTTCTGCCAATTTCTCCTTTGCTTCTTCCATGAGCCCTTTCTCCACATCCGTCGGAGTCCTCCCTCCTCGCATATTACCCACACCCGACAAAACCAGCACAATCTCTGCAACTCTCCTCATATATCCTTCCGTATCGACTCGAACCTTCTTCCCCAACCGTACACCTGAATCACCATCCTTCTCCAGCGGTCTCTTGCCGGTAACAGACGCCGGTATATCATCCGATCTCGACCCCGACGGATCGAATGCCTCGATCCCCACCGGATCCATACTAAAAGATAAAATCTTTCAAATCTGTCCTCGTTCGACAAAGAACTCCATCGCATCACACGAAAAGGAACCTCATATCGAAGATCACTTCCGTCAAAGCCTGCAATTCTCCTCCTCGCTCTATAGTTCTTGAACGATATCGACTTCAAATGAGCAGAAATCAAAAGGAAAACCTGCAAAGAAGAGAGATCAGAAGCCATGGGAAGGAGAAGAGAGATGTTAGAAACCCTAAGAGGGTAAAGAGGAGAGCGGAAAAAAAGAAAGAAAGAGAGAAGCGAGCAAGGAAGAACGTTTTGAAATGTTTGAAAGAGTTGGATCAGTTTATATACCTTTTTGGCGGGTAATTGAAGAGAAAGAGCTCTTTGTATTGTGTTGTGAGTGATATGGTGAGAGAGGGGGCGGTGAGCAGAGAGAGAAAGAGAAAGAGGGTTAGATTCTAACTCGTTCAATTGCGGTTTTAAAAACGGGTTATGAACGAAGAGAGAGAGAGAGAGTCGAAGGGGGGGGGCTCGAGTAGCCGTGGGAAAAGGCTTAGCACTTGAAAAGCTCCGTGTAGGTAAAATATATATAGCTAGGCGCCACACACGAAGATGATGCTTGCTTGGGTTGGTCTACCTATCTAACCTGTCTCTTACGGGTTTAAATTGTTCGGTTTGATTCGGTTTAGTGGTCAAATTTAAACCAAACCGAAATTACATTACACTAGATCAAAAAGATTTAGAAAACCAAAAACCAAACAGAACTATAATGGATAAAATCAAATAGCTTAACAGAAAGAAGCAAAATTCTAGTCTGTATCACTGGACAACATAATCAAACAGCTTAACAAAAAGAAAGTAAAATTCTCAGCTTCTGTTCGCCCAGATCAATCCTGTTCTGTATCACTGGACAACATAATCAAATAGCTTAACAGAAAGAAGCAAAATTCAGCTCCTCCACAGTCTCAAGCCGTCACGGGGAGACATACTATGACCATTTTACACACCATATAGCTATCCAAAATCCCATGCAAAGGGTGAAAATGGAGTCGCGATAGGAAAGGAAATGCCAAAAAAAATGCTGGGATAAAATGACATTTTTTTTTGGTAGGTAATTAAACTGTAAAAGAAGTGTATCTATGCAACATATACAAACAAAAACCCTCCCCCATTTATTATGTACACATATCACACTTTGAAAATTGATAGTGGTTTCGTGTTGCCTTCATCATCCAGATGCCCCAAGAGCAATGTACACTTTGAAAATCTTTGTCAAAATTTAATGGGGAAAAAATGACTCAGTGCTACCAGCAGTCTTCTCCTCAACGTCAGCAACCTGGTGGCAAACAGTTTGGGGTTACATGTTGCTTAAAATTCAGATGAAAAGCAAAAGAGAAGTTAAAGTTGATGATACTGATCGAGTACAACGACATCACTAGTATCTCGTGTTGCAGGTTCAGATATTAGAAGGATGCTACCTCTCAGACTGGTTAAATATCTACATAATGTAAGGTTGGGGGTTATTTTAGAATGTTACAAGTCCAACATCTACTATATAACACAATCAACGACAAGTAAAGCTCAATCCAAACTACTTGTTGCTGGTAACATTAGTCTGAATTAATTGAAAATCATATCTTCTGTTAGATTATGTGTCTTCATATCATTTCAAAGCGACTGCGTCCTGGTTCATTTTGGCCTTCTTATGGTCCTTTTGGATCCTTCAACTTGTTCCCCTCACACTCTTTCACAGGCACTGCCCGAGGTCACGCTTTATATGTCCGAACCATCGAAATTGTCTTTCCATCATTTCATCTATCACCGAACAACTCTCGGTCTCTCATGGATATGTTCATTCCTCATCTTATCTTCCATACTTTCCACACATTCAATATCCGTATCTTAACCATAATCATCCCACGAGTGTGTTGATTCTTATATGTCCAACACTATACCATATACACAATTGCAGGTCCCACGGTCACATTATAATTTTTTTTTATTATATAATATGTGAGTAATATAATGCTAGATGAAAAAATAAAACTATTAGGACAAACTCAATAACTTTGAGAAGAAAGTAGACCTTGATCAAAATTTGGTCGTTGAGAGGCTTGAGATCCTTAACATCATCTGTCTCTAGAGTACCCAAAATATTATCCTCCTTTAATAGAAGATGATTGGATCCATTGAACTCTACCTCTGAAAATTTCGTGAGAAAGAAGACGAAGAAAACAAGGAAAACTGGAGAAGAGTTTTCTGTGTATATTTCTCATACAAAGATCAAAACATATACAAAACGTTTCCTGGATGGAATAGGAAAGAAGACTAATTACAGCCTACACATACTATAACTAAAAGGCTATACAAACAAAGGAAAGAACGAGGATTCGTTTCCTATTGCAGCAGAGGATCCATTTCCTATTTTAACAACCTCAGTCCCTGCATACTTCGAATACACTTGTGTGCCGTTCTGGAAAAAAATAAAAAATGCATTGGTTTAGATTAGACTAACCACCAGATTATAAATATAGAGAATAGAGCATATGAGAAGAAAAGAACCACCTGCACACTAATGTCCACTTTTTTCTTCCTAATGGTTGTACCGTCTCCCATAGCCACAACCTCACCTCTTACAGTTTTCTTCTCTCAAGTCTTGATCTTTACAAGCACTCTATCACCCAAATGCTTGATGCATGTATACTGGAGAGTCATTGAATCAGCCAATGCAAATTAATCATTAAAAGAAAGAAGAGAAAAGGAAATGGGATTCATATAGCTCATGAATGCAGCAATTCTCAACTAAGAACACATGGTTTTTGATAATGTAACCTGCTTTAAGTTTATGTTCATGAATTCTTAACTAACATTGTTTGTGTTTCGGCATTCTAAAACAACTGCAATCTGTTGAAGACTTTTCAATCTGAAACACAGTTACATGCAAGTATGGGTGTAATTCGGTCAGTTTGGTTCGGTTTAGTGGTCAAATCTAACTAAACCAAACCAAATTACATTACACTAAACCGAAAACCTAACCAAACTGAGATAGAAACCGATTTAGAAAACCAAAAACCAAACTGAACTATAATGAATAAAACTGAAAGCCGAACCAAACCGAATTTTGGTTTTTCGGTTCGGTTTGATAAAATTAATCCTGTATAAAACACACATACACACATAATCTACTTCGGTTTTTTCGATCCGGTTTAATCATAGTCTTAACCAAAAACCAAACCGAATTAATTCTATCTTTTGTATTCTAAACTATAACCAAACCAAAATGACAAAAAACCAAACCGACATTTTTTGGTTTGGTTTGATTTGTTCGGTTTTCAGTTTAAACCAAACCAATTGACACCCTTAATGACAAGTATGCACTTTCTAGATATAAATTTTCCGAGTACTAAAGCAGTAAAATTTTCAAACTTTTACTATGAACAAACTATAGTTATATGGTGGCTTGTATGAAACTCACTGTATGTACTTTTTTTCTTATTAATTCAATGGAATACATACCTTCCAAAAAAAAACTATAGTTATCTGGTTTGTTTTGAGGTTCACAGTTTGCAACCCAATTTTCTAGAGAAACAATTTGCAAAACCCATACTTCTGGTCCAACCGATACTGATCCGGACCGGTCAATATAGACCGGTATAGTGACTGGATCGGATCGATCCAAAGTTTTTTTTTTTTTTTTTTTTTTTTAATTTATAAAATGAACGATGCAATAGGTATCGGCTTGGATCAATCCGATACCAACCAGTCTCGACTGGTATAGCTAGTTTGACAACCGGTATCACCGTTCCAACGACCTGTCTAGCCGATCCAAATTTTTTTTTTTAAAGACGATCCAACTCTTGAATCGGATCTGGATCGAGATCGGCCAGGACTGATCCGATCCAAGATCCCAAGACTTAAAACCCAGGTTGGGGGGAGTGGGGGATGTCCATAGCCCAAACTAAAAGTTTTTTATCTTTACAGGAACCATCCATTAAGTCTCTTTTTCAATCACTCCATGTGCTTCTTGAATTGTAGAGATTCATGAAACTATTCAACAGCCAATACGGGAAATATTTATATTCTATCAAATTAAACAATAATCTGTCATGCAAGTCATATTCAACAACCTACAATATCAAGCTACCCAGTATTAAGTGATAAATCAGTAAAAACACATTTCATTCACCCAGATGTCAATCATGTATATCAACTCATAGCATGCTGGTAGAAAGCCAAATTGCATCGAATTCACATGCAGCAATCAAATCAAATTTCATTGAAAAGAAAATATGACAATAATGCTTTCCAGTATTAAGTGATGAATCAGGCAAAACAAATTTCATTCACCCACATGTCAATCATGTAGATCAACACATAGCATATTGGAAGAAGGCCAAATTGCCCCATTCACATGCAGCAATCAAGTTAATGTTCATTAAAAATATATATATATATATATATGAAAATGATACTTTCTTATAAATAATTAAAAATCAAGGTAATACAAGCAGTAATAATTTCATCAGTGAAGACCTTACCCGAATTTGCCAAACAGTTTATTTGGTACGAAGTCCCTAATTGTTCATTCTCCCACCAAGTAACCTATAATGATGAAATAAACCTACGATGACTAATTAGGTACGAAGTCCCAACATGATAAGAACACAAACCCGCAAGTCTTAGAATTATGAAAGGTTGTAGTTAGGTTATGTTAACTTTAGATTAGAGCTAGCAATGTCGGACCCAACTTGCCAACCCAATTCGACTAAACGGGTTAGGGTTGACCTGTTTATTAAATAGGTTAAGTTCTGTCAACTAGTTGGTAAGCGGGTTCAACCTGACCCAACCCGCCTAACCCATGTTGAGCCGTTTAACTCGTTTAATATAGTTTTTTTTTTTCTCTTTAATTTACTACTTTTATATTTCATAGGTTAAAACATATTTTTAATGTTAAATAAATTTTTTTACAATATTTATTAAAAATATAATGTTAAATAGGTGAAGTGAATGATCTATTATTTTATTAATTTAAAATTATTTATTTAAATTTTAAACGGGTTATTGGGTTCGACTCATTTATTGGCGGGTTGGTTATGGGTCTATATTTTCCTGACCCGTTAATAAACGAGTCAAACCTGACCCAACCCATTTAAACCCCAACCCGCTTACAACCCGACCCAACCCATTGCCACCACTTTAGATGGATTCACATGTAAGTGTTCATACATATAAATATTTATTATTTAATAATTAATAAAATATTAATTAGATTACAAAAATTCGCTGTATTGAGAGGTTACAATCCGTATTTACTTAATACATTGCGGATTAATATATCCTAAAATTTGGATAAAAGGCAAAATTACAGGCTATGTCAAGTTATTAGAATTCCAATATTGGTTTTGGTTGTTATGCTATATGATTGGAGAAGGCTGGCTTGTAGAATTTATGAGAAATGAACTCAAAAACAAACCTCCGCATCCTCACTATTATCCCAAGGTGCATATATCATAAACTTTAAAAAGGAAACAAATAGCAAAAGCAGAAATCAAAGAAAGCAATCTACAGTATGGTAGGCTTATTTATTGTTGATGAATAATAAATATAACCAATGAGCATGTAAGGATGTTTCCCATTCCTATTATTCGTGGTTGCTTTTAGAAAGAGATGCATTCTGATCACAGAATAAGGGCTGGAAACAGTTGGTTTGTTCGGCTACAATTAAGCTTGAGAAAGGCCTGGTTTTCACATAACTCATCTTCTTTGTTCCATAAAGTAACTAAAAATTCTTAGGATTGGACCAATACAACCAATACTGATGCGGACCGGCCCGGTTCTATCCCAAGCCATGATACAACTATTGCATCAAGTGGCTTTGGATTAGACCGGTCCAACTGATACCAATACAGACCGAACGATCCAGACCGGTCCAGTGACTAGATCGGACTGATCCAATCAATCCAAAGTTTTTTTTTTTTTAATTTATAAAATGAAATCCAACAGGTATCGGCCTGGACCGGTCCAATACCGACCAGTCCCGCCTGGTCCCATGGTTTCAAGGATCGAACTGATCTGAGTTGTGATTTGGCTCGGTGGGTCCAT
>JAUPMG010185544.1:0-10301 GCA_031762675.1 Pachysandra terminalis
GATGGATTGACATAAATTTCATATCATACACCCACCAACATAGTGAGTCTTGTGTAATGAAGGGGTTAGGGTCCATTACCTTTTAACCAGACCAAACTTTGGAATCCTTGTGTTCCACCTTGGGTTAGAACTTTTGTTTGGACCTCAATGCTATGTAAGATCAACACTTTTGATATGCTGTAAAAGAGGAGACTAGGTATGGCCATTTCACCACAAAATTGTCTAATGTGCAGAGCTCAGGGGGAGTCAGTTGATCATTTTGTCCTTCATTTTAGGTTCGTTAGGGAAGTATGGGCATTCTTCTTGTAGTGAATTGGTTTGCTTTGGATGATACCGGAAAAAATAGTTTCGGTTTTGGACCAATGGAGGGGACGTGACTTGGGCAAGAGGGGGAAGATGATATGTAATTCATTGATTTTTGCTATTTTGCGGGCGATTTTGGGGAGATGAACATGTGGATATTTGAGGATCGACAGTGTAGCCCGTGGACTATGATAAACTCCATTATAATGATGGTGGCCTTGTGGGATGCGGTTAGACCTGGGTTCAAAGATGTATCCATTGATATGATTCTTAGAGAACCACTATCATTGGGTCGTCAGTGGCACAAAGTTAGCAATGTGCAGTTTAGAGTTGTCCTTCCAGAGTTATCATTAAGCTAAACTTTGGTTGGTCTTCCTTGTGCAATCTAGGACCTTGTGTAGGTGGAGCTTTTAGGGATGCTAACGGCCAGATTATTCATTCTTTTTCAAGGTCAATTGGGGAAGGGGACTCGGGCAGAGATGTTGGCTCTATTAGTTGGCCTGAGAGAGGCTATGAGACTTGGTTTCGACCGTATATAGGGCCGTCATGTCACTTCCCAAACCTAGAGATGTCATTGGAGTCCCTAAAGATTTGAAATATGATTCTCACCCCATTCCACATGGGAGTGGTAGTCAATACATTCAATACATTGCTAAACACATAGAATCCATTAAGAAAAGTTAAAAGTTTTGGAATTAAAATATCCTTAAAAAAATATCCAATCAAAACAAACAAACAACGGAGTTTAAAAACTAACTACTAGTTTCATGCTTCAATCAAAACCATACTATCTACTGAAAATTCAACCTAACTAGTGCTATCTACTGAAAATTCAACCTAACTAGTGCTAACAACAAACTTAAACATAAAAGCCAGTAAACCCTAATACAGAATCTATTATAATCATCAATTATTGTCCTCATTAAAACTAGTATCTCCGCCATTAGCTTGTCCTCCATCTTGATCATCATAGTCTTTCTGTCCTTCATCTATAGGTCCTGAAGTATGGTTGCTTGAAAGCGTAAGCTACACTTAGCTTGTAAGTAAACAAATCAAACAGTACTTAAGAGTGAATTAGGGATACATCCACTATTCATTGGTATTCCCATAGACAAAAACAGAATATTAGTATCTGCAACTAATGATATATGAATGATGTATAATGCAATATGATGGGAGGTGCAATGCAATATGATTTACTGGTTCAATTATTAATGAATGCAATGTGTGCTCATGCTCATGCAACAATATATAAAATCACCACGTGTGATTCAAGCACAATCATAAGAATGCAATGTGCATGATGCTTGGCATTCAAGTAGTGTATGTTCTACACCAATTCAACCCTAGTCAATCCGAGATGTCATTGTGAACTATCTCCCATACATATGGCCTAGGAAAGGAGGTTATTCTACGTGCACACCGTAGTTTCTAGGGCTTCATCTGACCTAGTGAGCACAATCTCCATGCCTTATTTTCGATCACGGGGATGAATCCCGCATCACCCACCAATGAAATTCCCTTGTGAACCATACATTATTCGAGCTACTAACAGAATTTCACTCAGGCATCTGTCCAATATAACAAGATGTAAAGATTTGGTCTATTGAGATAGCTAGTCCCTCAACACATACAAAAGTAGTCCATCTGGGACTTCCTCACCAACATTGTAATTTCCATATTACAATACCTCTCATTATGTCCATAATTTCCAGAATATGGAAGTATGCGGTAAAGTCAATGCATTAGACCCAAATCAAGTTTCTGCAATTTCGTTAAACTCCAAAGTACGAAGTTTCTGCAATTTCATCAAACTCCAAGCTTCTCCGAGTTGTGGAGCTACTGCACTTCTCCTTCTCTCTCTCTCTCTCTCTCTCTCTCTCTCTCTCTCTCTCTCTCTCCTCTTTGAAATTATGATCCATACGTCCAAAGCTTGTTCTTTTATAGATTTTCTACTGAGTTTAACTTAGTCTGGGTGTCATTATTAGTTTAGGATATGGTTTTAAATCTCAGCCCTTCCTTAGATTAGATTAGTTTATTCTAACCTTTAGATTTAGATTCCTAATAATGGTTAAACTAATCATTAGTCTTTCTTTACTATTAAATCCCACCTTATCTAGAATTAGTGTTTCTCCTATGAATTTCCAGCCATTAGATTAGATTAGAATCTCCCACGAAATCCTAGCCACACATTATAACTTATGAGAATTATGATTGTGTATGTTGCACTTAGTTTCCTATAGTACAACCCATCAATAACCACAAGTCAAAGTCAAACATAGTAGCGAATTTACTAGAGTTTTAAATTAACCCCTATTTTCTAGTTAATTACACATTAACCCCTATGAATTAGTTTGGATTATTACACATCAACGGATTGGATTTGGATCAGATTAGAGCATAGCCAAATTTTATTTGATTAAAAGTCGGATTGAATTGGATCATACCTTATCGGATCGATGGATCATAAGTCCCTTACCAAATTCGATTAGATTCAGATCGGATTCGAACAATTATCTGATTTTTTGGTATATATTTAATTTTTTTAAATGTATCCTAATTTAGTGACTTATTTCTAATTATATGTTTAATACTTGTTTTCACCCAATATTATATAATACACACACACACACACACATATATATATATATGTATGTATATCTATAATATATATTATAAATACATCTGTAATATATATTTAATATTTATATATGCACACAAATGGAATCAGATCGGATTCTTATCGAATCGAATCAACCTATATCTGAATTTTATCTGATTAAAATCAAATCAATTTGCTGGTGGTTATTTTAAACAATGTAAAACGAATTGCTTTAAAGCATGTCGATTGAGCGACTACCTAATCGCACCTGCAAGAAGCAGGTCTATTACTTTGCTTCATCGAGGCATTTTAACAACCTTGGAGTCCTCCTGACCTCTAATACCCGAATACCAGGTGATCTAGCCTTTGCATCTTAATCAACAACACACTAATATTGGACCAATTTGCATTATGTTCCCCAATATGGCCTAAAGAAGCATGAAGAATGCTACTCCATTTAACCCTGAATATCCCTCCGCTCAATTGTCTTGGATTCCTAGTGAACAACCATCAAAGTTTAGCTTGGTGGTTCCATTCAACAAGGTTTTTCATAGATCCCTACATTGCTAGGTCACGTGTGAAGAGAAAAGGCTGTCTTCCACTCCCTACATACATCAGAAACTGAGTGTCCTTTAAACATGGGAAAAATGCAAACCCAAGATGCTATTGAGTAGTACATCACAAAATCCATGATGTTCTGAACTCTTGTTTTCTTGTCAAAGATTGTACGGTTCTTCTCACCCCACATTGTTGATAGTGATAGTATAGTATGAAATGATACCGGTTTAACCTCTTCCCCCTTCTCATCACCTCCGGGTCTCCATTGAAACAATAAAATGTACGATATCTGTTGGTACGAAGAAAGCATTTGGGGATCCAGTCGTAGACAGGGTTGACAAGAGGTTAGTTTCATGGAAAAAAAGGATACTTATCACTCAGAGGCGGGGTTCTAAATGTCGGCGACATGTTGCCATTTTTGATCCTGGCGACATGAAATATTAGGAGAAATCGCCATATAGCAATTTTCCTTGATGTCGGCAACATGGCGGAGAAATGTCACCGACATGGGTAAAAAATTTCAATTTTTTTTTTATTTTTCTCCCAAGTCTCTCAACATGTTGGAGATATGGGGGAAAAGTTCAATTTTTTTTTGAAACTTTGGTTTTCCCTTTTTCTCCCATGTCGCTGGCCAATCTTGGCGACGTGACCAGCGACATCGACATTTAAAACCTTGCTCAGGGGTAGTCGGGTAGGATCACTCTTATTTAGGCGGCCTGGCTAACATACCTGTTTACTATCTGTCTTTGTTTAGAGCACCCAGTAGGATAATGAGGAGTCTTGAGAAGCTTCAGAGAGATTTTCTATGGGAGGGTTGGGGTAATAGGAAGAGCCATCTAGTCAGATGGGGTTGGTTTGTCAGGAGAAAGCAGAGGGGGGGTCTTAACTTGCAGAATATCTCGTCATAACACAGCTCTTCTGGGAATATGGGTGTCGAGTTCGCTTTTGGCATGACCTGTTGTAGAGGGAGTCGATCCTTGCGGTCCGTTATGCACGCCTATTTAGAGTGGTTTCGATTAGGGAGGTCCTTGTCTCTAAGGTTCTTTCCTGGTCTGATTCGTGTTTGGTGTGGAATCTTCCTTTCTGCCGGGATTTGCGTCCTTCTGAGGTGCTAGAGCTTGGAGCTTTATTTGTTGATTTGGGTGATGTTTTCATTGGTTCTGACTGTAGGAATCATTGGATTTGGAGTCCCAATAGTAAGGGTTTTTTTTTCAGTGAGTTCTTTCTTCTTGGTTATTCGTCCGCATTTGGATTTGCCTTCATCTTCTCCGTATCGTTGTGTATGAGTATCTTTTATTCTTCCTAGAGTCAAAGCACTCATTTGTCGGCACTATTGTATAAGATTAACACTTGTGACCACTTGCAAAGAAAATGGCCGTCATGCTCGTTATCGCCCCATATGTGTGTCATGTATAGAGAGGCGGGGGATTCAATGGATCATTTGTTCATCTAGTGTTCAATGGCTTGGGAGGTATGGCTATTTTTCTTACGACGTATAAGTTCCTGGTGGGCTTTACCAGATCGGGTGGGTGCATTACTCAAGCAGTGGAGGTTCTGTGGCTTGGGGGAGAGAGGCAAATTAATGTATCAGGGGGTCTGGCATGCGACTCTTTGGACTCTGTGGGGGGAAAGGAATTTGAGAGTGTTTGAGGGTAGGAGTAGACCTACAACTTCGATTATTGATGCCATCTTGTCGACAGTTTATTCATGGATGGTTGTTCTCCCAGCCTTTAGGGGGATGTCCATGTCAGATCTTGGGATGGTCAGAGGCGGCCTTTACTTCTCCACAGGTGATTCAGATTGGGTCTCAGTGGCATCCCCTACCTATCGGGACTGTCAAAGACAACTTTGACGGCTCCTCTTTAGGGAACCCAGGGTTTTCTGGCATCGGAGGGGCATTTATTAGAGATCATGGTGGCCAGATTATACCCCCGATTTCAGGACCAATGAGGGTAGCTGACTCTACAAGAGCTGAGGTGTTGTCTCTCCTTACCAGTGCTAGGGAGGCAGCTCTTATTGATTGTGGCCAGGTTCTGGTCGAGGGTGACTCTGCATCTGTGATCTCCTAGATGACAGGCCGGTGAACAGTCCGTGGCGGTTCCTTCATCTTGTCAGACTGGCTAGGTATTGGGGCAGTTTGGTCCGGGACTCATTTATGCATATTCCTAGAGCCGGTAACAGTATTGCTGATCGGTTTGCTAGAGATGGGGCAGCTAAAGGATTTGTTCGTGGGTGGTGTTCCGTCAGTAGAGATGTTTCGTGTTGGAGAGTGAGAGGGCTATTATGGGTCTGGTGGCTTCTGTGGATTAGTGTTCCTTTTGGGGGCTGTTGTACCTCTTGCTTTTTTCTGTTTTATTTGTTTCTGGTTTCTTTGTTTTCCTGGTGCCCTTCTTGAGCGCCTGTTTCCCTGGTTTGACTTGGGTTTCTGCTTTCTGCTTTATCTTTTAATATAATCTGTTAGTTATTCATCAAAAAATAAAAAAGCATTTGAATAATATCTGCAGATTTGATCCAAGACGACCTGATTGCCTTGAAAAAATAGCACTGCACCTCTCTAGCGATCTTGTAATATAGAAATAAATGATCTACTAACTTCACCTGGCTCCTGCACTGCTGCACATCATATAGACTTGTGGTGATAAAGAAAATGACCTTCCTACCGGGTTGAAGAATGTCATTGGTATTGATTTTGTAGATGATTGGTGTCAAGAAAAAAGTCGAAATCCTAATTTTGTCAACGGATTCCAAAGAAAACGAGTGGAAAAAGGATGGGATGGAAGACCCCCTTGGACCGCATTGGATCTCTTAATCCATTTACCAAGAACATCTGAGTTACAAGCCAGTGTATTTCCCAAGTCAAGACCCCCATGTCCTTGTCCCTAATCGCTACCTTCAAATTTACGACATGGTCTTTCTTTTGGCCACTCCCTTCCCACGAGAAATCTTTCAAAAACTTATCTAATCTTCTATTAACTACCTTCCTCCAAACCCTAAAGAATGAAGTGAAACACACAGCTTGATTTGCCAATGAAGCACTAATAAGAGTAATTCCTCACTCCAAAGACACCAGTGTTGATTATACTTGACGAAGTGCTTCAGTGCTACATCATATTATGGCATTGCAATGATTTGTTCGTTGAGGTGATGAATAATTTACAATAATAGTGCCACAGAGATTGCTTTATAGTTGATGATCAGTTTGCATGGACTTTCTCTTCTGTTTTTCTCATTTTTGACTTGACCTGTTTGTTTTTAATTACTATTTTGACAAGAGCTGTGCCGCTGGTGTTTGGTGATAAGGCATTCATTTTTGCTCTTCTAATTCAGTCTCCTTATGCAGATAAAGCCGCTTGTTGCTCCAACTAAAGCTATAATGAAAATTCAGATAACAATATTTCAGTGGCATGAATTTTTTCCTAGAGGTAATTTGAGTAATTCAACCGAAATTATATTGATTGAGGAATAGCCAGTAACAGTCTATTGCTTATTGCAGCCAAAAACAATATTGGCGTTGTGGTTGCACTCTGGGCTCCTGTAGTTCTTGTATGTTTTATTCTCATCTCAGTGTATTATCTATCTCTTTCAGCTTCTAGTTAATCCATCCCCTCTGTTTGAATATTAATACACCTATTTTTTCCAGGTTTATTTCATGGATACACAGATTTGGTATGCCATCTACTCTACATTATTTGGTGGCATATATGGTGCATTCCGCCGTCTTGGAGAGGTTTGTGGAGATCTTGTTATCTTTTACTCATTCTGGATGGCTGTCCTTTATGTTTGTTTCTGTATCACCGGTGTCATGTTCTTCATAGGATATTTTTTTATTTTCTTTATCTGTAGACTATAGCTGACTTTAACTTGATGTCTACTGCATGTCCTTTTTTTATGTTTCATAATTTATATGACAATCTATATGCAGCATGATTCTTGCAATAGTAAAGTGGAGTGGTTTGCTTTTATTCTGTTTATAGTTTCTAGAGTTCGTTTTCCTATGCTTACATGGTATTGCCTGTCTGGTCATTTGAGTTTTTTCTGACTAGTAATTGTTTTCTGAAGTTCCCTTGTCCAAACCTGATCTCTCTGTTTGTTGTCAGTCATGGTATGCTTGTCCAAACTTGACTCTGATTGTTTTTTGCCCATGCTACTTCTGTTTTTTATCTGATACATGTTTCTTGCTTTTGATTGATTGTGGTCTAACTTCACCACTTTTGATTAGTCTTCATCACCAGAATTGGTCATGATCCACCGCTGGTAATATTAATTCATGAGTTCTGTGTATCTTCTCTTTTCATAGACTGTAGTCTACCTTTATTTCTGTAAAATGTACTTGGTGTATATGTGGATCAATTGTTAATTAAAAATTGGATTTCTTGTCATCAAGGTTTAATGTATCGGGTATCGGTCCTGGCTGGTACCGGTCCGGACCAGCGGTACTGTCCGGTCCGGATCGCCTACAAAAGTGATTTACCGGCAATCAAATTAAAAAATGGACGGGACTGGACCGATGGTAACGGACAGGTCCAGATCGATACCGGTCTGGACCATCCAATAACAAATTGAAAAAAAAAAAAAAACACTGGACCGGATGTATCAGTCCAGTCCAGAACCTCCCAAAAGACCATGCTTGTCATCCGTTGAAACTGGATTTCTGCATCTGTTTATCTACTGATCGTACTTCTAGCGGCATGAATACTTTGAAGATGCTTGCCTTGGCAAAAGTTTTAAACATCTATGTAGTGGGTGTAACTGTATAGGGTTAATCAAACATTTAAATCCGGATGATCAAATCTAAAGAGAAAGGACTTCCTTGGGCAATCAACAGATTGATGGAAGATTTTAGATATTTATGAAATTGTTTCAAGGCAGTTTGAATATGCACATGATGTAGTAAAATATATCATATAAAAAGACATGTATACACGAGATGGTTTTATGCATAAAGAACATAAATAGTTGTTGACGCAAAAAATATTCCATGTAAACACGAGATGGTTTTATGCATAAAGAACATAAATTGTTATTGGCGCAAAAAATATTCAATTTATGACTGTCTGTATGCTTCCTATTAGCTATAGGGTCCACCAAATTGTCTGTATCTTTAAGAATGTAGCCATGCAGGGAAGAATACAAACTGCCGGCCAACAGTGTGCCTCATTAGTCCCCATGGCCGTTATGTTTTCCACTCTTCACTGAACTCAACTATTGCCGCAAACCCAAGGTACGACAGAGCCTAACCTAACATCAATGGACCTTCAAAATGGGTGCTGCAATCACTGAGAAGCCCTTTAAGGTGCCAGATGTTCCCAGGATCCTGTAGGCAAACACATCAGAATTGAGCTTAATATTTCCTCATAATTACGCGGTTCTAGCAGTTAAACCGAGAATTCTAGTTCACAACGGGCAATTGCTTTATCCCCAAAAATGTTAAAAAAGAAAAAAAAATTCTTGCACTTTAATTTGAGTTATTTAAAGATGCAGTTATTGTATAGGATCTTGAAAACGCGAGTATCATGGGTGTTTGGGAACTACTCTTATTAAAGCAAAGATACATTGATGCTTAAGATCCAACATTATGTGCTACAATGCACGGGACTTGCTTGGTATTTCGAAGTTAATACGCGTACTGAGCTTGTGATTCTTGAAGCTGCCTTGACACTAAAATCTCCACATACAGTGTTAGTATGTGTTTATGGTTGAAACTTTTGTGTGTTCTTACTCATTTGATCTTGTGAGACCATCTACATCATTGGGAGAGAGGTGTAGGAGGATCTTTTAGGAGAGGGCCAATGTATGTCCAATCGTAGGCTTTATTATGGGGTCGATGGTTTCTTGGTTGTGCACTTATTCCGAGTTCCCGGACATCATCACGACACAGGAATCTAGATGTGCTTTCTTGTCATTGGGATCAGCTGTCTGCCAATCGAGCTGTAAACCCCATGGGGGGTTTTACCAAGCTTAGTTTTGATTGGTGCTCGTTGGGTAGCTCGTGACCATCTGTAATAGGCCTAGTTTTTCGGACTCACATGCTATCTCGCACATGCATTCTCAAGGCTTATCAAGGAGGTTAATGCAGTGCGGGCAGAGCTTTATGACTTACTGATGGGGTTGAAAGCGGCAAGATCATGGGGTTTCCTAGACTTGTAAGTGGAGGGGGATTCTACTATAACTGTATTGTGACTTGACGAGTATCACGGCCAGTAGAGGCTTGCATATCAGATCCGCCGAGTTCGTAGTCTCTTTCAACCATGTGCATGGAGAAGCTAATAGAATTGTTAATAGGCTTGCTACGGATGGAGTGGATAAAGAGTCACTTTAGTGGCATTCCAAACGAAGAGATGTTAGGGGGTTAGGAGGGATGTTGATATTGTTGTTGTGACACATTTTTTTGGTATTTTGTGTCTCTAAAGTAGCTATCATTGTTAATCAAAAAAAAATGTCATTAACTGCACTAATGGGCATGAATGATGCTGACTGCATATGTGTATTGCTTCCTTGGCTAACTCACTGAGTGGTATAGCTGTAAATCTTAAACTGGTCATGATGTGCCCAATGTGAAGATGCCACTGAAATCGTTTTGGATATCTCAAAGAACATACATCCAAGAAACATGCAATGGTTTGCCTAATCGGATGATTTTTATATTTTTTTTTGTATGTGTGCATACGTCTGCGCGCACCCGTGCATGGATCGCTTAAGCATATAATAAGTAAAAATGTGTGGTTGCTAGCTTATTCTGGTTTGTTCTATACATCTTTTTATGTTTACTTGTTTATATTTCTATCCATGTAAATTTCCATATGGGAAACACTTTTCATGCAACGTTTACCTTTAGCTT
>JAUPMG010185565.1:0-10300 GCA_031762675.1 Pachysandra terminalis
AATATATTGAAAGCATGTAAATTAGCTCTCCCAACCTCACATGGTATTCCTTAATGGTCAATCTAACTTATACATAATTTACATTAATTTTAAAGAATGAGAATTTGGCCACTTGCTTCATACAAGAGGCACTAACACTAATATCGATGCGGAAATGTAAATTGCAGTCTAGGTATGAAGTGTGTTTGATCCTACTTGTTCAACCTTCTCTCATTCTCTCATTCATTTTACGGTGCTGAAGAGCCTCCAATTTAATGAAGTTCCCACCCCTTTCTAAGCATCTCACTTTTTTCCTTTCTTTTCTCATGATTCCGATTGGCTTCAGAATCTGGCCCCCTTTTGGCTTCAAATCTCTGGTCCCCTCACAGTCCACATATTATTTTCATGGTCCCGATTGGCTTCTGTAACTGGTTCCCTTTCGGCTTCAGTATCCTGGTCCCCTAACTGTCCACCCAGGAGATTCAATGCCCTGAATTCATCCTTTGAGGATTCATACACATTCATTACCTATCAGAATATAGATACACAGACACTAGGACTAGCAGCCACATATCACTCCCCTGGGTCACTTTCTGACCTTCATGTTCACAGACCTCTGTCACACTTAGCTAATCGATAGTCACAGCTTAAGACTGTCGAGGTTCCCTATGGGGTTCGCTCTAGTCTTAAGTACAACAATACAGTCCTTTCACAGGACTAAAGGGTTTCCTATAAGTCAGTCTTCCCAATGACAGTCTAAACCCAGGGTACTAAGTGGGGTATTAGACTGGAGCCATCACGGCCGGTATAAGGCAACTTCCATATTCAAGTCCATTCAATACTAATGCAACACGTCAAATTCTTATAGGAATATATTCAATCACTTACACATGTGGGCTCAATCCCACATCCTACTTGCTCAAAATGTAAACATCACATCATACTAACTAACAATTGAAAATAAAATCCTGCTAACTAGCAGTTGTAATATACGAACCTAATTCTACGCAATTACCCAAACCTAAGCACTATACTGGGATTGCACAATTGAGCATTCCATCCTATAGATAAGAGATGATATAATAATTAAAACAATTCATTAATAATACAGATAAACAACTTTAATATAATATTAACACACCTCGTCAATACAAGGTCTCTATACCCTAAATTCTCAATGGGAGGGTTGCTTGATTTCTTTCAGTCTCAAATGAGCACCCACGTGTGTAATATGATCGTATAAAGCCAATGGGAGGGTTCGTGGATCACGCTCACCTCGTTTCCCAAAATCACCCACTGCTCGGTTCATTTACTCAATATTAACAGTTCCATTGTACATGAATTCCCAATGGGAGCGTTACATGACCCCGTTAGCTCCCATTTGAATTCATACACATGTATTAATATGGCATTAAGGTAGTAGGTGGGTTCGGGGATCACGCTTACACCGTTTCCCGAAAACACCTATGTCTTGGGCCACAAATTACTATTTAAGGTCATAATAGACAAGAATTCACATTGGGAGGGCTACACCACTCCGATAGCCTCCATTTGAATTCCCGCACGTGTATTATGATGGCATTGAGTTAATAGGTTGGTTTGGGAATCACGCTCACATCGTTTCCCGAAATCACCTATGGCTTGGCCATAACCTCTAAAGTCTAAACTTGTGAATAGGGGGGTCGTATTTTGCACCGACGGTCGAATCGACTGGGAAAGTAGTCAAACTCGCACAACTTGGCGAGATACACGTGCTCCCATTGGAATCACCCCATTTGGACACGTATACATCTTCGGCGGGGTCTCGGCGTACCCTTCGGCTACCCGAAAAGTACCAAAGTGTGCCGAATGGAATGAGGCTTTGGGATTTGTCCAAATTGGTCTTAGGTCCAAATTGGTCTTAATAGATGTGAAGTGATTTCATATTACTTTAATGTACCCGTCGGCTACCTTTCGGCGAGCCTGAAGGGGGTTTCGGCGCCCTATTAGGTGCGTTGATGCTGAGCCGAAACTAGTAGTCTCGAGATTGTAAGTCTCTCTGTACTTCGGCGACCAATTCGGTGCACCGAATAGTGTGCCGAAGCCACAAATTTTGTTTTAGGTGATGAAACTTGGTGGGGAGTGAGGTTTCTCTCCCACAAAGACATTCCTATGGTCAGATATGAATTTTATATAACCTAGAGTTTGCATTCGAGGGTTTCCCTCATTTCACCAACTCTATGGTTTGGCCTAAGGGTCCTGGGTTGGCCTAGGGTTCGTTTTTGTGCATGATGGGGTTGTCCATGGCTTTGATACCTTGGACTCCAAGCTTCCAAAATAAAAGAACACATCTAAATCACAGATTAAGATAGATTTACTCAACTTATGTTTTCGCCGGAGTATTGCCGGTGTAGATGTGCCGGAGGTCGAAGTGCCGGCTAACCAAACTCCATTGCCATCATCAAATTTCTCCTTGGCACCATGAGAGTGAAGAGAGGAAGAGAGTTTTGGGATTTTTTTTTGAAAAATCCTAAGTGTCCTATTTATAGGTTTTAACGGGTCGGATTTTGAATAGTTTCAGCAGCGGGGGGAAAACGGGGATTTGGATCATATCTTTTTCGATAGACCACGTATATGGGCTCTATTAGAGGGCTTTTATCGATGAGTTCGAGGCGGACGTTTAAAGTTAAATTATATAATTTATTGAATTAATAATAAATTAGTTTCCTATTTAATATCTAATTATATTTGTTCTTGCAGGGTGGTTCCTCAACTCATGTAATTGTTCTCGGGTCGGTCTAACCTCCTATGGTCAAGGTCTTATTGGTCATTATCATAGGTTACTAGTGAGGTCAAACCTAATTATTTAAGTTAATTAGGTTTCTAATCTTAATTAGTATAGGGTCTGAGGTCGAGTCATTACAATAGGGTTGGTTGGTAATGACCCTAACCTGCAACTTCTTTGGGATCAGCTACTTTCCATCCCCTTAAACAACTACTAGTTGTTTAAACTGACTTGGATCCCTTCGAAAGCTGGGGAGTTCACCCTTAAGCAGATGTGGTAAAAATGCAGGAGTCACCGCCAATCTGTGAACTGGGCCCCCCTTATCTAGTTTAAAGGGGCTGTGCCAAAGTATAGGTTTGAGAGGGAGGCTCCTAACTCAGGACAAACTGATGAAACGGGGTATCATCAATCATTCTTGTTGCTCCTTTTGTAACACTTCACCTGAATCTGGGGAACATCTTTTCTTTGAATGCCCTTTCTCTTCCTGGGTATGGTATAACCTTCTTATAACGTTTGGTATTTCCATAACAGCACTCACTTGGACTGTTGAAGTAAATTGGTGCTCCCAACACTGATGTGGAACTGATTTCAAGGCTAGGACCCTTTGTCTTAGGTTCAATGTTGTTATATACTTCCATTGGCAAGAAAGTAATGCTGGGATATTCAAGACCCAGTACAAGGACAAAGAATTCATACTGGATGGCATCAAGGAAAATATAAGAAGAGCTCTGTCTACAAAGGTCTGTTCTGTTTCGGATACCAGTCCTAACAGAACATTTTGCTCCAATTGCAAAATTCAGGCCATATTTTTACAATCTGCTTAGAGTATTACTATTGTAGACTATATTTCTGACATTATAGTTCTTGGGCCAGCATGACTGGGTGTAATGATTTGAAAACCTAAACTCAACTATTTAAGATTAGGCATGGAACAAATTTCAAAATAATTAAACTGAGTCCACTAACAGCCTAGGTTAATGTCACGACTTGAATCCTAAAGCTCGTCTCACACGCACGTGAGCGTAGCTTTAGAACTCCAATCCGGACTCTAACACACTACATCTAAACGCTAACACACTGTGGGTGGAAAACCAACATATATACATATAACAGAGAAATCTTACAATTGATAGGATGCGCAGCAGTAATACTAAGCATAGAACATGTATAATCAAATATAATATGAGTCTAAAGTAAATGTCATCAATGTTGAGGAAAACTAGATGAACCCCTGACAAAAAGATAGGGGGCATCCACAAATGAACAAGTATGTAAACAGATATACCGGAGTCATTACGCTCCAAATCCCTCAACCTCCCCAACTACATACAGACCATTGAAAGATATACAAAAAGAATCTACACTATATCCATGGTCTTCTCGTAGCAATCCCTCAACAACCTCGGCCGTAGTCCTCATCCGGCCTATAGTACTCCCTTGAAATGTTAGGAGCCAAAAGGCATGAGCTACACGCCCACTAAATACAATGTGCAGATAAAGTGTAATAACTAGGATGCTTGTGTATGCATGCGATGCCATGATTGATGCAGGGGTTCATTCATTTATATGCAATGACATGAACAGTTCATAATCGACCCAGCAAATGGTCTATCCAATCACGTGGATGCAAATGCACGTTATTGATATTATGATGTGATATATGCCCACGCCTGATCTGGACTGTATCACCATGCATCTATCCTCAGATACACGGTCCCTTTCGGGTTAAGGACACCTCTCCGATTCTGTGTATACAACACAGTTTTAAGGGACTTGCGACCCCCGGGAATTCACGCCCCGCTTTTATTTTTATCGGGGACGCACCATCTCAACAGGATTTTCCAAAGGCATCATCTTTGTGAATCTCCCTCCATGGCATAGTACCCATTCATAGCTATCAATTGAAATTACCCTCTATATATATATATATAATAAGTTATATATAGGTATCCGTTGGCTCTTGGGGTAGCTAATCCCTCACCCTTAAATCATCTTCGATTTATAATAATTATTGTCCCTCACGGGACACCAGAGTCTTAACTCTCATTTGGGTCTCATCCTAGAGCCCAAGTATCCTCACATTTGCCATCTCGTCCATCTTAACGGATCTAGGGCAATATGTGGTCCAAGTCCTCACAAGGACTGTATATGCATGGATGGCCATTAGATGCATGATATTAAGGAAACAACTAAATGAATGCATCACAAATCATTTAAAATTCCCATCATGCTTCAATCATATAGCGATTATGAAAGGAAAGCATATAAAGATATGGCTCATAATCATAATATGTTATGAAATGCAAGGGTACCACATTCATCATTCAACATGCTTAAACATATAATAGGCATGTAATGGAAGCACAAACATTAGTCATATAACCTCAATGGAACAGGGCATCATTCATACAGAAAGCACCTTCAAATCCCCAAGTAACAGCCCATCTCAGCGGGTCCTGTCGGTGGGTCCTTACACCCCCCAATTTGAAACAAATATAGTGCTGTCAGTCACTGAAGCCCGTCGGTAAGTGTGGTTGGTCTCACCGACGACTCGCCGATGCCCAAAGTTCAAATATCAATACCTCTTTGGTGGGTCCCGTCGGTGTCACTGAAGGATCCCCTGAAGCCCGTCCGTAGTCAGCCTCCTCTTCTGTTCTTGGAAAGCCTCCTCACATTCCCCTGTCCACTAGTATCTGAAAGCCTCCGCACAACCCGTTCTCAAACAGATGAACCTTTTTGGCTTCTGTGTCGACCGTATAAGGGGCGAACTACGACAACTCCATGAACTTGGCCTCATACTCGGCCACAGACATAGCTCCCTGTTCTAACCTCAAGAACTCGATCTCCTTCTCTTTCCAGATGCTCAATGGAAAATACTTCTCTAGAAACACTTCCTTAAACCAGTCCCAGTAGACCTCCTCCTCCAATGTAGCTAAGGATGACTTCCACCACCTTCTGGCCTCTCCTCTAACATAAAGACCGTAAGTCTCAATCGGTGTACCTCATCACACTCAAGAGCATCGAAGATATGCTCCAGGTGGTCTAACTATCTTTGTGCCCCTGACGGAACAGTGGTGCATGAAAACTCTAAAGGTCCCAATCTCATGAACCTTTAAAAAAGTTTCCCTGCCGAAATCTCCATAGGCGGGGGCAGAGGTGGAGGCGGATGCATCTGCTGATATGCCCTTGCCTCATCATCTTTTCCATATCCTCAAGTGCATGGTAGACTCCAGCCAATTGAGGTTCTCGCTCCTTCGGGACTCTAGAGATGCCCTCTCCGGTCGCTCCTCCTTTCCTTCCTCTCACCATACTGAAACCACACAACAAGGTGAGAAGACAACTCGAGAATAAATCCATAATTATTCTCAACAACATGTACAAGAGTCATATACATCCAAAGGAGATGCACAATCATAACATCACTCACTCCGAAAATTCCATCTCTACACTACCACTCAGAATCCACTAAGAACCATGCTCTGATACCACTTTATCACGACCCGAATCCTAAAGCTCGTCTCACACGCACGTGAGCGTGGCTTTAGAACTCCAAGCCGAACTCTCACCCACTACAACCAAACGCTAACACACCGTGGGTGGAAAACCAACATATATACATATAACAGAGAAATCCTACAATAGATAGGATGCGCAACAGAAATACTAAGCATAGAACATGTATAATGAAATATAACACGAGTCTAAAGTAAATGTCATCAGTGTTCCCTCATGCCTCAGCTGGGCCCAATGAGGAAAGCTAGATGAACAAAAAGATAGGGGGGCATCCACAAATGAACAAGTACGTAAACCGATATATCGGAGTCATCAAGCTCCAAATCTCTCAACCTCCCCAAATAAATACAGACCAATGAAAGATATACAAAAAGAATCTATACTATGTCCATGGTCTTCTCGTTGCAATCCATCAACAACCATGGCCGTAGTCCTTATCCGGCATATAATACTCCGCTGAAACGTTCGGAGCCAAAACGCTTAAGCTACACGCCCAGTAAATACAATGTGCAGATAAAGTGTAATAACTAGGATGCCTATCTATGCATGCGATGCCATAATTGATGCACGAGTTCATTCATTTATATCCAATGACATGAACAGTTCATAATTGACCCAACAAATGGTCTATGCAATCACGTGGATGCAAATGCATGTTGTTGATATTATGATGTGTTATATGCCCACACCTGATCTGGAATGTATCACCATGTATCTATCCTCAGATACACAGTCCCATTCAAGCTAAGGACACCTCGCCGATTCTGTGTGTATAGCACAGTTTTAAGGGACTTGCGACCCCCGGGAATTCATGCCCCGCTTTTATTTTTATCGGGGACGCACCATCTCAACATGATTGTTCAAGGGCATCATCTTCGTGAACCTCCCTCTGTGGCATAGTACCCATTCACAACTATCAATCGAAATTACCCTCTATATATATAATAAGATATATATATATGTATCCGTGGGCTCTTGGGGTAGCTAACCCCTCACCATTAAATCATCTTGGATTTATAATACATATAGTCCCTAATGGGACACCTGAGTCTTAACTCTCATTTGGGTCCCATCCTAGAGCCCAAGTATCCTCACATTTTCCCCCTCGTCCTTCTTCAAGGATCTAGGGTAATCTATGGTTCAAGTCCTCACAAGGACTGTATATGCATGGATGGCCATTAGATGCATGATATTAAGCAAACAACTAAATGAATGTATCACGAATCGTTTAACATTCCCATCATGCTTCAATCATATAGCGATTATGAAAGGAAAGCATACAAAGATATAGCTCATAATCATAATATGTTATGAAATGCTAGCGTATCATATTCATCATTCAACAAGCTTAAACATATAATAGGCATGTAATGGAAGCACAAAAATTAGTCACATAACCCAGTGGAATAGGGAATCATTCATATAGAAATCCCCTTCAAATCCCCAAGTAACAACCCATCTCGGCGGGTCCTGTCGGTGGGTCCTTACACCCCCCGATTAGAAAAAAATATAGTGCTATCGGTGAATCCGTCGGCGGACCGATGTACTCACCGACGCCCGTCGATGAGTGTGGTAGGTCTCACCGACGACTCGCCGACCCCCAAAGTCAAAATATTAATACCTCTCCGGTGGGTCCCATTGGTGTCACCGACGGATCCCTCAAAGCCTGTCGTTGAGTTCGTCGGTGTCACCGACGACTCACCGACCACCAATTTTCAAAATGTCTCACTCCCTGTCGATGGGTCCATCGGCGGACCGACGCACTCGCCGACAGGGACCTGTCTGCAACTCTTTTGGTCGGCGGGTCCGTCGATCTTACCGACCACCCACCGACAACTCACCCAAAGGGAACCTTCTACGGCGTGCGCTCGGTGGGTGTGTTGTTTTCCTGCCGGCCTCTGTCGGCGGGTCTGTCGACGCACCGACGCACTCGCCGACGGACGCAATTTTCGGGTTTTTCTGCCCAGAATCACACGTATCCTAATCCATTCAAATCCCCCTAAAGTCTTTGTGTTTTCTGGGAAAAATAGGTCCGAAATTTCAAGTTCAACACAATCAATCATTCTATATGTAATTCTCAATCATTCATAAACATCAAATACGAAAATCATAAGGAAACATATGGAAAACACACATTTCAGCAATTTGACCTTGAATATGCATTCAATTCATTGTCAATTCAATCCATTGTCCAATCAATCATATGTTCAACCACAATAGATTAACATATAGAACATTCATAGAACATGCAATCTTCAATGATTTCATTCATTTAAAGAAAACACACACATAAATCCTAAATTAAAACACTGTAAATGCACACAATGCATTTACTTGATTTGCAGCAATCTTCTAGCACGGAAATCTAATGGAGAAGACCCTTGCTCAAGCTTCTTCTTCTTCCTCTTCCCCTCTTCCTTCTTGAGTTCCTCCCACAATATTCTCCGAACAAACACAACACAAGAGTTTAGGGTTTAGGCTTAAACCCTATTATCTAAAGAGAGATAATCCAAACCTTGAATTAAGCCCTTGGATGGGAGATTTAATCTCAGCCATCTAAGCTCTTCAAAGAGAGGGGCTTAGGGTGCAAGGCAAAGCACACAACAAAGGTTCTTAAGAGTTGGCCACACTAATAAGAGAAATGCCCTTAAGAACACAAAAAATTATAGAAATGCCCCACAATAGAAGAAATATCAAATCTAAGGGGCATTACAGTTATGCCCATTAAGCCCTGACCTCAGAAAGTTAGGTTATGGTAGAAAATAAATAAAAATTAGATAATCAAACTGAAAGAGCAGATGACAAATTAGGGATTTATTATGATTTAATTAATTAAATAAATTAATTAATTACACTCGTAAACTTCCGAGATCCAACTTAGCCTTATAACAAAAGCCCTCTAACCGGACCAACAATTGCGACCAGTCGAGAAATATAGAGCCAAAAACCTCGTTTTGCCCTTAAGTTGTGGCACTATTCACAGACCACCTATAAATAGAGCATTTGGCTCGTAAAACACAAATCTCACATTCTCTCTTCCCTCTCTTGGGGTCTTGGAGCCTTAAAGGAGAATTGGAGCTCAAAGATGAACTTCCAAGTTCTGGAACGCGCCGCAACTCAAATCCGACTCTTGCGAACTACACCCCGAGATGAGTAACCTTCTTTGATCGTGTATTTTGGTTTTGTTGTAGTGTTTGGACCTAGGAGAAGTGTAAAATGCTTCAGACCCTCATTCTCCTACGGGTTTAAACCATTTATTATGTTGTATGTTGTACCATAATCACCGGACTTGTATATTTGACATGCATGTGGTAAAACCTGACCCTAGATGTAGAGGAAAAAGGGGGAAAACCCTAAATCCCTACCTAAGACCCACTGAAAATGATATTGAACCATAACCGGACCTTCCTTGGGGTAAAAACGAACTCCCAATGAAATTTCAATCTCAGCAGACCTTTCCCTAGCGTCGGCGCACTCGTTGGCGCATCGACGAGGTCGCCGAATCTCAGCGGCCAAAAATGGTTCTCGGGAATTGTCACCGAAGAAACTTATGCGCACCGAAGAAGGTCACCGAAGCCTCCATTAGGCGCATCGAGTGGTCGCCGAAAGATAAAGTGACCAAACCAACTTGACTTCTCGTCGATCGAGATCCATTTGGACAAAACGCCGAGGTGTCAAATAATTTGGCACACTTTACCACATTTAGGCGCGTCTAGTCACCGAATACCCTGCCGAGCAAGTTCACAAGTCCAATTGGAGTGATTCCAACGGGAGCGCGTGTATCTTGACTAGTTACACGTGTCTAGCCTATTTCCATGTCAGATAGACCTCTGGTGTAAAATACGACCCCTCAATGCGAAAATCTAGTCAGACTAGTTAGGCCAAGTAATGGGAACTTTCGGGAAAATGGGTAAGCATGACCCCCAAACCTTCCTATTAGCTTAGCACCATCATGATACACAAGTGAAGATATAATTGAATGATGAAATGTTTCATTTACTTATTAAAGTGTGAATTTAGGCATATTGAGATGCCCTTGATTAC
>JAUPMG010185576.1:0-10300 GCA_031762675.1 Pachysandra terminalis
AAGAAGGTGTGAATTCTCAACACCAATCATCAAATCAAGGTAAGTATTCAAGTATAACTCTATTTTTGATTTAATTACGAGTACAAGCTTTATTCTTTGAGTAGGAAGTATCATTATTGGTTTTTCAACTAATTTCCGGGTTTTAATACTAAATCATGGTAAGTATGATTCAAGCTAAGTTTTATAAGGTATTATGAATGGGTTTTGTGCGAAATTCCATATTATGCAAAGTAGTTTGATCAAGTTTTATGTTAGAAGGTCTAAAAAGAGCAAAAATAGAAGTTTTTGTGCAGATTGCGCGGATCGGCAGACCCGAGCAGTGTACCGAACACTCCCAGGAGGCCTCAGTACCCTGCTCTGCTTGCCGAAACCCTACTGAGCCAGTTTTTGTGAAAATTAGGCCCCTGGTTGAGCTGCCGAAGTGCATGTCGAGCACCACAGAGATTTTTTTATTTCTGGAAAGGCTACCGAAAGTGAACTCGGCATGTCGAAGAGCATGCCGAGCATACCCAAAGGACCTTAGGAATTGACTTAGAAACCAGGAGGAGCTCAGCAGCCTGCTCGGCTTGCCAAAGAGGCTACCGAACCAACCCGAGAAACCGCTCGGCAGACCAAGGGGAGACCCTCGGCATGCCGAGATTTGCAATGTTGGTCCATTTGACTTGAATTTTTGTGTGCACTTATATTTTGACTAATTGGGATGATTTATGATGTTAGAATTTAAAATCTATGATCTATTTGTGTTTATGACATGTTTTTGTGAATTTCTAACTTTCATTGAACAGGTGATCTTTTGATTTACTTTCATATTGCTTTAAAATTCATTGCTATCGGGATTATTAGTTCATATTACACCTTGTACACATATTTTGATTGATTAGTTAATGGCACATTCTCACTTGCATGGCATTGAACTTTTAGCTTTATGACCTTGAATTGGGTCTGAATGCCATACCCTTGACATGAATCCAAACATCTGGAATTCATAATAAACATGAGAGTATTATGATCTGGAAATTATAATAGGTAAGGAAATTTATATTTTTTATGTGTTGAGGGACTAGCTATCCCAATATACCAATTATTTGTCCTATGGACTATAAAGGAGTGAATCTGTTGGTTATATAATAAGTATGATTCCCTAAGGATAGTTCACGTTGGAGAAACCTTTGATATTTTCCCTTGATCAAAAATAAGGGGGGGAATTGTGCCCTCTAGGTCAAAGCCCCTAGAAACTATGTTGCGCACATAGAATATCTTATCTTTGAAAGTGGTCCTGTATGGGGGGGATGGTTCGAGAAGACATCTTGTTCAAAGAAGGATTGATCGTGTGGGAACTTGCATTATTAATGTACTAAACATCATGCATTGCATATTAGATTATTTGTCTTAGATCACACTTGGTGATTATACATGCTAAGAGCATAGCATTCATTGAATTCATTAAAACTTGACCTCATGCATATTAAACACATATCACATTATTCACTTGTTTATTTGACTATGGATTACCATTGAAGAGTGGCATTGTCCCTACTTCAATCTCAAATATTGTTCGACTTGTTTACTTACTGGCTAAGCGTAGCTTACGCTTTCAAGCAACCACATTTCAGGAATTATAGAGGAGGATGACTTGGATTATGGAGACCAAGCCGGGGAACAAAGTTTTGACAAAGTTACTAATTTTAATGAAGAAATTAACTAGAGATTTTATGAGAGATTTTACTAGATTCTGCTGGCTTGCATGCCAAAGTTTGTTATTGGCTCTTGTTAGGCCTTACTTTTATTAGGATTTTGTTTGAAGCTTGAAACTAGAGGATTTTGTTTTATTTCCACTGTGTGTTATGTTTTGAATTGGATGTAATAACTAATATTTGACTTATTTTCTAGTATTATATGATAACTTAAATTTTTCATGTTTGTTAATGTATTGACTACCACTCCCATGTGGAATGGGGTGAGAGTCATATTTCAGACTTCTTAGGGACTCCTTTGAGATCTCTTAAGTTTGGGATATGACAAAGTTGGTATCAGATCCTAAGTTTTATGTTTTCAATCAAATTCCATAAAGTTTCAATGTGTTGATAGTTCAAAGTTTTCTCTATGTCGATATTTGAAAGTTTTCTGTGTGATGATTGTTATTACTAACAAACTTGTTTCACAAATAAGTGGGTGTTTTCTTATATAGTCCTTGATCATACCAACTCGCAATGTCTAGTAGAAGAAGAGGTAATGTGAGTACAGGTTCAACCGGAGCTGATACTCAAGATCCTCAACTTGCTAGAGTTTACCATGCTTTAGGAGAGATTGATGCAATGATGCACCAACAAGCTCAGTCATGGTCATCACCACAACAGACCGAAGCACAAAGGAATGTCCACAACATCGAGAAGTTCAAGAAACTTGGTCCTACTGTCTTCAAAGGAACAACCGATCCAATGGAAGCTCAAGCATGGATCGATTCGTTGGAACACATCTTCAAAGTGATGGAGGTAGATGAAGAAGAGAAGGTTCGCTTTGCTGCCTTCATGCTAGAAGGTGAAGCAAGGACATGGTGGAAGGCTACCTTGGAGATCAGGAACATCCAAACTTGGATTGACTTTAAGGTAATATTTTATTTGGAGTATTTTCCTAAGACTGTTAGAAAGGAAAGGGAATTGGAGTTCATGAAATTGGAGCAAGGAACCATGACTGTACCTAAATACGCCGCGAAATTCACGGAGTTATCTCAATTCGCCACCTATGTGGTTGATGAGGATGAGAAGAAAACCTTTAAGTTTGAGAGCGGACTAAGGCCTAGCATCAAGAGTAAACTGATCGTACGGGAGTTCACAGAGTAACACAAGCTGGTCGATTGTGCTCGTAACGTGGAGAATAACATGCAAGAGTTCTGGAAGATAGAAGACCAAAGGTTGGGGTGGAACAACCCTAGAACCGGAAATTCTAAGAGCACTTCAACTGAACATCAGAAGAGGCAAAGGACACAAGGACCACCCAATACTCAAGGTTTTTGAAATTAAGGTATAAGGTGTTTCAATTGTGGAAGGTTAGGACATCACATAAGGGATTGTCGACTCCCTAAGAATCCACAATCAAACACATTCCAAGGGCACAGCAGTTCTTACCCAAGCCTCATTATCAGCAAAATCAGAAGCCGATACCACAAGCACAAGAACCAAAAGGAACCAAAGTAGGAGCTCTACAACAGCAACCTCGGCAAGCAAGAGTGCACGCCATCGAACAATAACAAGGTGAAATCATGGAAGGTACGGTTCGCATCTCTCACGTCTCAACAAAGGTTTTGTTTGATATGGAAGCGTTACACTCCTTTATAGCTAATTCATTAGTGAACTGTTTGGATTTACCTATGAAGGAACTAGAAAGGAGTCTTGTTGTAGCAAATCCCATCAGAGGATCAGCATACTTAGGGAAGGTATGTGAGTCTTGCTTAGTTATGGTAGGTGAGTCCACATTACCAATTGACTTAATTATGCTTAACATGACGGAATTTGATATAATTTTGGGTATGGATTAGCTAGTTGCATACCATGTGCAAATAGACTGTCATAACCGAATCGTGTCTTTTGCATACCATGTGCAAATAGCATGCTTGGATTTATGGGCTACAGATGAGAGGGGAGGATGGGAACTGATTCCAATAGTATGCCAATTTGGAAGTGTATTCCAAGACATACCGGGATTGCCTCCCAAGAGAGAAGTGGAATTTAGCATAGCATTAACGGGTGCGAATCCTATTGCACAACAAACTTTCCATATGGCACCTACTGAATTGACGAAGCTAAGAACACAATTTGCTCAGTTGCTTGCCTTGCAATTCATACGAACGAGTTCATCACCATAAGGAGCACCAGTTCTGTTCGTGAAGAAGAAAGACGGATCTCTTAGAATATGCATCAACTACCGAAAGCTGAACCAAGTGATGGTGAAGAACAAGAACCCATTACCGAGAATAGAAGACTTGTTTGACCATTTAAGGGGGCAAGAAACTTCTCGAAGATCGATCTCAGATCTGGTTAGCATCAACTACGAATCAAAGAAGAAGACATTTCGAAAACAGCATTCTGAACAAGGTACGGACACTTTGAGTTCGTAGTCATGCCTTTTGGGTGGACCAATGCAGCAGTAGCATTCATGGACATGATGCAAAGGATCTTCAAACCATACCTGGACAAGTTCGTCATGGCATTCGTCGACAACATTTTGGTTTACTCCAAAACCAAAGAAGAGCATGAAGAACATCTCCAACTTGCTTTACAGACTTTGGAAAATCACAAATTGTATGCAAAATTTTCTAAATATGATTTTTGGAAGGAAGAATCCTAGAACACGTTGTGTCTAAGGATGGAATTACGGTTGATTCAAGCAAAGTTGAAGCGGTACTAAGTTGGGAATAGCCCAAGAATGTATCAGAAGTTCGTAGCTTTCTTGGATTGGTGGATTATTACCGTCGATTCATTGAAGGATTCTCTCGCATCGCAGTACCATTGACCAAGCTCACAAGGAATGACATGAAGTTCATTTGGGACGAAGCTTCTCAAGAAGCCTTTTCAACATTTAAGGATAAATTGACAACAACACCGGTGTTAACAATTCCTGTACGTGGCATGAAGTTCGTGATCTATGCCGACACATCACTATCGGGACTAGGCTGTGTTCTAATGCAAGAAGGGAAGGTAGTGGCTTACGCTTCAAGACAACTCAACGTTCATGAGAGGAACCATCCTACTCACAATCTGGAATTGGCGGCTATTGTCATTGCTTTGAAGATTTGGCGACGTCATCTTTTTGGCGAAACCTTTGAAGTGTTTTCAGATCACAAAAGCATGAAGTACTTATTCTCACAAAAGGACCTAAACATGCGACAAAGAAAGTGGATAGAACTTGTCAACGACTACAACTTCTCATTACAATATCATCCAGGCAGAGCAAACATAGTAGTAGATGCACTCAGCCGGAAGCCTCGAAGCACCGCAGCACTCATGATAGTTCAAGAATGGCAGATGTATGAAAAGCTCGTAGAATTCGGCATCGAAGTTCGTGTAGAAGATCAAGGGGTGAGGTTATGCAACATCCTTGCTAAACCATCACTCAAGACCAGAATCATTGAGCTACAAGCAAAGGAAACGTGGATGCAGGACTTGGCCAAAGATGCTGAAAAACCGGAGTGGACTAAGGAGGTAGACGGAAGCATTAGATTGAAGGGGAGACTTTGTGTACCACACAATGAAGAACTGAAGAGAGAGATTCTAGAAGAAGCTCACCACTCTCGATATTCTATCCATCCCGGAAGAACAAAGATGTACTATGATCTACGATGCAACTACTGGTGGAGAAGAATGAAGGTTGATATTGAAGAGTTCGTGACGAAGTGTGTGGTTTTTCAACAAGTGAAAGCTGAACACCAAAAACCAGCCGGAACACTCCAACCTCTACAAATTGGAGAATGGAAGCGGGAACACATCTCGATGGACTTCATTACAGGACTACCCAAGACCCGCAACTATCACGACATGGTTTGGGTAATCATGGACAGGTTAACCAAATCAGCTCACTTCATACCGACGAGGACTTCAATGAACACAGACGAATTGGCAAGATTGTACGTGAAGGAGATCATCCGACTACACAGAGTACCCATCACAATCGTTCAGATAACGGTTCTCAATTCACTTCAAGATTTTGGGGGAGTTTGCAGAAAGCTTTGGGGACTCAACTCAACTTCAGCACTGCATTCCACCCTCAAACCGACGGCCAAACGGAGAGAGTAGGTCAAGTACTTGAAGACCTGCTAAGAGCATGCATTCTTGACTTCAAGGGAAGTTGGGAAGATCACTTGGCACTTGTAGAGTTCTCTTACAACAACAGCTACTAAGCAAGCATCGGAATGGCAGCATTCGAAGCATTGTACAGGAGACCTTGTAGATCACCATTGTGTTGGAACGAGGAGAATGTACACATTCCCCTAGGACCGGAATTAGTTGCTGAAACAACAGAGAAGATCAAACTCATTAGTGATCGACTTGCTACTGCTCAACACCGACAAAAGAAGTATGCTGACTTGAGAAGAAGGAAGCTGGAATTCATGGTAGGAGATTGGGTATTCCTTAAGGTTTCACCAACCAAAGGAGTATTCAGGTTTGGTAAGAAGAGTAAGTTAGCACCCCGATTTGTTGGACCCTTCGAGATTACAGAAAGGATTGGAGAAGTGGCCTACAGATTGCAACTACTGTCTAGCTAAGACCTAGTGCATGATGTATTCCATGTCTCTTTGCTAAGGAAGTACCATCCAGATCCAACAAGTGTGATTGATTGGCAAAACATCACAATCAAAGATAATGCAACCTATAAGGAGAAGCCTGTAGATATTTTGGATCGAAAGGAGCAAATTCTACGCAACAAGGTAAAACCAAAGGTGAAGGTTCTATGGAGTAATCACGGAACTTTAGAAGCAACATGGGAACTTGAAGCTGACATTGAGGAGAAGTACCCACAACTTTTCGATTGAGGTAAGCGAATTTCGAGGATGACATTTACTTAAGGAGGGTCGACTGTAATAACCAAAACAAAATAATAGGAATAATGTGTAAATAATAGAAAATTAGGGGTTGATTTAAAATTTTAGTAACAACTGTCATGTTTGACTTTTGTCTGATTGTTATTGGTTGGTTGTACAAATAGGAAACTAGGTACATCACACACAATCATAACTTCCTAAGTTATAACATGTGGCTAAGATCTTGTAGGAACTTTCAATATCCAATTAATGGCTGAGATTTAAAATAAGAAATTAGTAACAATACTCTACAAACTAGAATAGTAACTAAGCTAGGATTCTGAAACAAGAATTAGAAAGAAATCAAATTAGAAACAACCCAATTAAGGCTGGACTATTAATCTAAGAGCTGAGATTCAAATAAACTAATCTAAGAGTAGAGATTAGAGTTTCTAATTCTAGAGTTTCTGAGTGCCTATATAAACACAAGGCCTTCGGAGATGGATTCATTACTTGGAGAAGAAGAAGAAGAAGAAGAAGAAGAAGGTGTGAATTCTCAACACCAATCATCAAATCAAGGTAAGTATTCAAATATAACTCTATTTTTGATTCAATTAGGAGTACAAGCTTTATTCTTTGAGTATGAAGTATCATTAATGGTTTTTCAACTAATATTTGGGTTTTAATACTAAATCACGGTAAGTATGATTCAAGCTAAGTTTTATAAGGTATTCTGAATGGGTTTTGTGCGGAATTCCATATTATGCAAAGTTGTTTGATCAAGTTTTATGTTAGAGAGTCTAAAAAGAACAAAAATAGAAGTTTTGTGCAGATCGCGAGGATCGGCAGACTGCTCGGCATGCCGAGCAGTCCCAGGAGGCCTCGGCAGCCTGCTCGGCTTGCCAAAACCCTATCGAGCCAGGTTTTGTGAAAATCAGGCCCCTGGAAAAGCTGCCAAAGGCAACACGGCATGCCGAAGAACATGCCAAGCGCCACAGACGTTTTTTTTTAATTTCTGGAAAGTCTACCGAAAGTGAACTCGGCATGCTGAAGAAAAGCAATGAAGCATTATATATGGCATAAAATTATGAAAGATTTAGAAAAGCAATGAAGCATTATATATGGCATAAAATTAGTAAATAATTCATATACTATGAAACAACATATAAAATATGTCAACATGCATGATGGTCACTCATAATCCCATTAATTTCTACTACAAAAATCTTGTTATGTGGAAACATTCAAAGGTTGAACCTAGATGCTCCAATCATAATAAATGAGATCTTAATTTAAGAATCCGAAAAGAAAAAGAATTCTTTTCTTGGGTATCAATTTTATGAGGGGTTTGAGACTCAAGGTGTTTTTCTTGGGCGATAGCCCAATATGCCTTCAAAAAAATCAGTTCACAAATAGATAAAGTATCGCAAGACAAAAGGTAATTTATTGACCAACTAAATTCTTGTTTAAGAAAAAATAAATAAAAAAATTAGTGTCCAACTAAATATGTTTCCTTATTCTTCTTCTTTGTCTTTTCTAATATCTTGTATTGACAAAATTTCTACACATAATTATATAATCACTGTAGCATTAGGGGATATAATCTAAGAGTAGCTCAGATAGTAGATCAAATAAAGGAAACTTGTTTGAGCAATGGTGGCACCTATGAGGAGATGCAAGATTGTACAAATTGAAAGATAAAGGGCTGGAATAGGACCAAAAGGACCGGGATGGATATGATTAGGAAATATTTAAAGGCACATAATTAACTGAAGATATGATTTTGATCAATTAGAGTGGCACAACAAGATTTGTGTTGCCAATGCAACTATTTGGAATAAGGCATCATTGTTGTTGCCATCAATATTGTTGCTGTTGTTAATTATCACGGTGACATGTTTGCTACTAATAAAAAGGGTGGGAAAAAAATTAGAGATTTCTTCCATTCAGCTCTGGCAGAAAGCAGTGGGGGAAAAGAGGAGCAGCAGCATTTAGTCTTTTGAGTAGGAACAGTCTCCGGCTGTGTATACATTTCATATACTGTAGTATAGCCAAGAACTTACGTGTGTTATGTTTCATTAACACTTTTTCATAAAATTATCTATTACCCATCAAAAAAAGGTAGAGATTTATGTTTTGACTAATATAATGATAGAACGACTTCTACGCTATTGCAAGGGAGATCATATAAACATCAGTGTTAAGAAACTATGTTTGTTCATTTTTTGGACATGCCAGCTATATGACTCCTATCAAGCACTAGCTTAAGAAAAGCAAATCAGGCACATGATTTCCAATAAATAAAATACAAAAAATAAATAAATAAATAAACTCAAGAATAATGGTGTTTCTTTTCTTGATGTTGACCCTAAGAAAGAGAGGGGATGTGAATTTGTTCTAGTATGTGTCCATGAGGAAATAGAAATATAAAGAGGTAAATGAAAGCAATACCTTCAATATTGTCTGATGGGAGCAGGTACGAAGGGCAAAATACCACACTATTGCAGATCTGACGAAGGTTTAGAATAACAGCAAGTATAGTTGAATAGCTGAACAATACCCTGTCCCTGTTGATATAGTCGTGGACAGTCTTCTTGGCTTCTGCTTCCATCCGGTCATAATGTTTACTTTCTTCTACAGAAAGGTCCACAAAACACGTCTCTAGAGCTTTGGGTGGCAGTCCAATTAAAGCTCTGTCTTTAGTTCTTCGCAAGGAAATCATTTTCATTAAGACCTGAAAGATATGTTGAAGTGAATTACGAAGCAATATGGAAAAGAAACACTAGTATGGCTATTAATTGGGTCTGAAAACGATCCCCCGTCTCTCTATATCTAAAAAGTAAATTCTATGGAATTTTTTAGAGATGAAAATTTATTCAAGAAACATGTAATAGAACTAGTTGGCATTGGTGCATGTGATTTAATAATTTGTGAGAAGAATTTCAACGAATTGATTGATGAAGAATTAAATTAAATCTTTACAAAAGTTTCCAAGAATTCTGTTTCAGATTTTAACCACAAGCTTTGCACGCATGGGAAATAAAATTTAATTGTTTTTGTCAGCGATTTTAGTATTGCATGGTCAGAATCTACTTTTCAAATTATACAATTTTCCCATGGCCTGACATGTCTTACTTATTTCTTTTAGATATACTACGCCCTATCTTGTGAAGGGAGGACGACCAGATCTGTTGTTTAGATCTTCTCTCCTTTCTCCTCTTATTCTCTCTTCTCTTCCTCATCCTTTCCATACTCCATCTTTCTGTAACTGGTTTGTCTCTAATACCATATACTTTAAGGGTACCAAAGCTTAGGGCTTGATCTAGTTCATCTTTCTCTCTTAGAAATTAGTGGTACTGCTCACAGATACCATTCACACAATGCTGTTCACAAGATATTGTCAGCAAGCTTTTTAAATGCTGATTGATGTTTTACACCAAGATTTTGTGGTTGCATATGTTACCCATGTAAGCAGGAAGTTTGAAGGGTTTGTGGTGGTTGATTGAAGTGGTTATGATTGCTGAAGGTGTTTAATGGTGTTGTGAAGATTTAATCTAAACTACTCAAAGGTGTTTAAAGTTTTTAAAGACATGTATGAGGGAGCGATAACTAGGGTGAGAGTGGTGGGCAGCGAGAGAAATGAGTTCCAACTAAAGGTGAGTTTACATCAAGGGTCAGCTATGAATGCCTATCTTTTTGGTTTAATCATGAGGAGGTGCCTTGGTGTATGCGTTTTGCAAATGATGTGGTTTCGTTAGACCAAACCAGAGAGGCAATAAATGCAAA
>JAUPMG010185598.1:0-10300 GCA_031762675.1 Pachysandra terminalis
CTTTATTATGCTTACAATCGTTCAAGTAACATGATAACAATTTAAATTGGTTAAAATTGTTAAAACCAGATCTAACAGGAATCATAAAGAAAAAAAAGATCCTCTACTATCATTAATGAAAAACTTAACATTAAAGTTTGTGCTTTTGGTCCCTAGGTTCGGCATTTCTTTATGTAATGTCAAGGTGATGAAAATCAATTTTATTTGTCAAATTGTAGACTGGTAGCTAGGGCTGTAAACGAGCTGACCTTGCCCAGTTCGATTCAGGCTCGTAATTCTCTAGCAAAGCTCAAGCTCTGCTCAGATTTGTTAAATTTTTTAAGGATCCGAGTTGAGCTGAGCTTTGCCCAGCTCGGCTCGAAATTTTTTTGACTTATAATGTCACATCCCAAACTTTAGAAATCTCACAGGGATCCCTAAAGGTCTGAAATATGACTCTCACCCAATGCCACATGGGAGTGATAGTCAATACATAACCAAACCATTGAACATAATTAAAAATTCTGGAAAATATAATTATAATGAAAGTAATTAAAAACTGTCCATTACAATCAATCAATAAAAACTAACAACGGAAATAAACAAACTAATCTAGTCTCATGCTTAAATCAAAATCCCTCTGATCTATTGATGTATTATATACTTTGCCAAATCAATGATAAAAGTAAGCTAATGCTTAACAACCAATAAATTCTACTACAAAATTCTAAGTAATTCCTAGTCCATTCTCTCAATAAAATTAGTAGCTTCGTCATAAGTTGGTTCTTCTCCTTGTTCACTGTAATCCACAGTTCCTCCATCTGTAGTTTAAGAAATATGGTTGCTTGAAAGCGTAAGCTACATTAATCTCAGTAAATAAATACATATAAATGACATTTTAGATTGAAGTAGGGTCAATACCACTCTCCAATGGTATCTATAGATAAAAACCGTAAAGGGAAACATGTGCAAGATGATATGACATGTCAATTAATGCAATATGAATGAGGGTTCGATTATTAGTGTATGCAAAGCATGTTGTGCACCTAAAAAGATATAATCACTAAGTGTGATCTGAGACAAACATATGAAATGCAATATGCATGCTATTTGGCATTCGAGTAGTGTATGTTCCACACTAATGTGAATTCATCTTCCAAAACATGGCAATGTGAGATTAGATTATTCTATGTGCGCATCATAGTTCTAAGGGACTTCAACCTAGAGAGCACAATCCCCTCACTTTATTTTTTATCAAGGGACCATACCCAAGGTTTCACTAATGTGAACTACCCTCAGTGAACCATACATTAACTGAATACTAATAGAATTATCATTCGGCATCCGTTATGTACAACACGTATAACAGGTTGAAAAATTGGTATATTGGCGTAGCCAAGTCAAGCATTAAACCCGATGCTAGGTCACTATGCAAAATTAGGCAATGCGGTGCAAGTGAACTTGTACACTATGCAAAATTAGGCAAGGCGGTGCAAGTGAATTTGTGCACATTAACTAAACAATCAATTTTGTGTACATGTGCAAACGTAAAATATGATATAAAACATGTCCATAAAGAGTTTAAAGTAAATATCATGTCTAATCAAAATTTCACATGTTGCTCGGATATATTAAATTCCCTATATAAAAGCACATATGCAAAATATTCATAATTTGACAAAACAAACTTCATAATTGGTCTAATTAGGTAAAGTATAGTATGCATGCCAATTTTCAATTCAATCGGACTACTTTGGAATGTTTTGGTCTCCCCATGGTCGACCTACACACAACTGGATCCTGTTGGTTGACCCTGTCAGTCGACTGATGGTGGTCGGCTACTCGGGTAATACAAAAATAATTCACCCTGTGGGCGTTGGTTAATCGATACCCCATCGGTCGCTTGGACAGAACCCAAGAACCAAAAACCAAAACTCACGTTGGGTCGGCTGGCCGACGGGTCAACTGACCACACCCAGAATGTATCGGTTGACCTGTTGGCTGACCGACAGGTCGACCGACCACTCCGAGACCCAGAATTTATTACATTACCAATTTCTATAATTCCATAAAATTTAATTTATATATAGTTAAAACATAATTTCGATCAAAACCTAATACTTATATCATGAACATACTAAAATTGTTATGTGAAATCTATGATGCTAAAACCACAAAACTCTAATTTTTATCACGTTCTTCATAAAAGATTTGATTTTGAAATATGAAAGAAGTTTTATTATGTCAAACTAAGGGATTATGACATAAACTCCCAAATCATATCAAAAATATAATTTAACCTGAATACTTACCTTGGCCTCGAATTAGTGTTGAGATGAACACCTTTGATCTTCTTCTTCTTCTTCTTTGATCTTCTGAAACTCCTCTTCTTGCTGCTCCATAATTCCTTATCTCCTCCTCTTCAATAATGAAATCTAATGTCCAAGGCCTAGTGCTTATATAGGAATTCTATAGTGTCCTACTTCATCTAGGAGTTGTTCTTAGTTTAGGATTACTTATTAATTTCCACCCTTTAGATTAGATTTGTTTAATCTCAACACTTAGATTAAAGTGTCCCATTTCTAATTTGATTAGTCATTATCTCTTAATCCTATTGAGATTAAAACTCTTCCCTTAAATTTTAAGTTTCTAGATGAATTCGTTCCTACGAGATCTCAGCCTTGAGTTGTGAGATTATGATTGTGTGTGTTGCACTTAGTTTCTTACAGTATAACTCACCAATCACAATAAGTCAAATTCAAACCTATAGCTAAGCTTCTAAAATTTTATATTTATCCCTATATTTTGATTAGTTGCGGAATAACCCTTATAATAGTTTTGGGTTATTACAATCTACCCTCCTTAAGAAAATTTCATCCTCGAAATTCATTTACCTTCAATAAAAAAGTTGTGGGTACTTCTGCTGAATATATGCCTCATAGTTCTCGTGCTGCTCCTAATGTTGCATGATTGCTCCATAAGATCTTCACCATTAATATTACCTTGTTACGTAGAACTTGCTCCTTTCGGTCTAGGATCTCTACCGGTTGTTCTTCATAGGTAGCTTTCTCCTTGATCATAACTGATTGCCAATCGATCACACTTGCAGGGTCTAGATGATACTTCCTTAACATAGAGATATGGAATCCGTCATGTACTAGGTCTAAGCTAGATGGTAGTAACAATCTCTAAGCCACCTCTTCTATCCTTTCAGAAATCTCAAAAGGTCCAATAAATCTTGGTGCTAACTTCCCTTTCTTTCCAGACCTGAATACTCATTTGGTTAGTGAAACCTTAAGGAATACCCAATCTCCTAACATGAATTCCAGATTTCTTTTCCTTAAATCAACATATTTCTTTTGTCGATGTTGTGCAGTAGTGAGTCTTTCCCTTATGAGTTTGATCTTCTCCGTTGTTTTAACAATTATCTCGGGTCCTAAGGAAATATGCACACTCTCTTCATTTCAGCACAATGGAGATCTACAGGGTCTCCCATATAGTGATTCGAAGGGTGTCATGCTAATGTTGTCTTGGTAACTGGTGTTATACGAAAATTCCATGAGTACTAGGTGGTCTTCCCAACTTCCTTTAAAATCAAGGATGCATGCTCGTAGAAGGTGTTCAAGTACTTGGTTCATCCACTCTGTTTGATAGTCTGTTTGAGGATGTAATGTAGTGCTAAAGTTCAATAGTGTCCCTTAAGCCTTATGTACACTTCCCAAAAAATTTGATGTGAATTGTGAACCGTGATCTAAAACAATTGTGATAGGTACTCCATGTAGTTCGATGATTTCCTTCATGTAAAGCCTTCCCAATTCGTCCATGTTCATTGTAGTCCTTCCTGCTAGGAAGTGTGCAGATTTAGTCAATTTGTCCACTATCACCCAAACCATGTCATGGTTATTACGGGTCTTGGCTAGTCCCGTAAAGAAGTCCATTGTGATGTGTTCCCACTTCCATTCTCCAATTGGTAGAGGTTGAAGTGTTCCCGCTGGATTTTGATGTCCATCTTTCACTTGTTGGCAAACCACGCATTTTCTTACAAATTCTTCGATGTCAACCTTCATTCTTCTCCACCAGTAATTCCTCCTTAAGTCATAGTACACATTTGTTCTTCCAGGGTGGATAGAGTAATGAGAACGGTGTGCTTCCTGCAGAATTTCCTTTCTGATTTTCTCGTCGTGAGGTACGCAAAGTCTTCCTTTTAGTCTTATGCTTCCGTCTCCTTCCTTGGTCCATTCTGATTTTTCAGCACCATTGGCTAAGTTTTGCATCCACTTTTCCTTGGCTTGTAGTTCGATAATTCTAGTTTTAATGTTGATTTGGTAAGGATATCGCATAGCCTTACTCCTTGCTCCTCTTCATAAATCTCTATTCCCAAATTTGAGAGTGTTTCGTACGCGAATCATTCTTGAACCATCATGAGTGCTAAGGTGCTGTGAGGCTTTCGACTTAGTGTGTCGGCTACAACATTAACCTTGTCCGGATGATATTGCAGTGAGAAATTATAATCGTTAACTGGTTCCATCCATCGTCTTTGTCGCATGTTCAGGTCCTTCTGTGAAAATAGGTACCTCAAGCTTTTGTGGTTTGAAAACACTTCGAAGATCTCGTCGTAAAGGTGATGTCTCCAGATTTTGAGTGCGAATACGACCGCTACTAACTCCAGATTGTGAGTAGGAATTACTCTCATGCCTTGATGCATATGCCACCACCTTTCCTTCTTGCATTAGGACACAACCGAGTCCTAATAATGATGCATCCGCATAAATCACGAACTTCAAGCCACTTACAGAAATTTTCAACACTGGTATTGTTGTTAACTTTTTCTTAAGTTTTGAAAAAGCTTGTTGGCATGTTTCATTCCATACGAACTTCATGTCCTTCCTTGTAAGTTTTGTCAATGGTGTTGCAATGCGAGAGAACCCTTCAATGAATCGACGATAATATCCCAGCAATCAAAGGAAGCTACGAACTTCCAATACATTCTTGGGTTGTTCCTAATGCGTACGGCATTGACCTTTTCCGAATCCACCGTGATCCCATCCTTAGACACTACGTGTCTTAGGAACTTGACTTCTGCCTTCCAGAATTCACACTTAGAGAATTTAGCATACAATTGATGGTTTGCTAAAGTCTGTAAAGTGATGTTGAGGTGTTGCTCGTGTTCTTCTTTGGTCTTAGAGTAAACAAGAATGTCATCGATGAATACCACCACAAATATGTCTCAGTAAGGTTTGAAGATCCTTTGCATCATGTCCATGAATGCTGCTAATGCATTGGTCAAACCAAAGGGCATGACTACGAACTCAAAGTGTCTATACCTTGTTCGGAATGCTGTTTTTGGTATGTCTTCAGCCTTAATTCGTAGCTGATGGTAATCTGATTTGAGATCAATTTTTGAGAAGAATCTTGCTCCATTTAATTGGTCAAAAAGGTCTTCAATCCTTGGCAATGGGTACTTATTCTTTACCGTGATTTGATTCAGCTTCCGGTAATTGATGCATAGCCTTAGTGTTCCATCTTTTTTCTTTATGAACAAAATGGTGCTCCCCATGGTGACGAACTAGGTTTTATGAATTGCAATGCAAGCAACTCATCCAATTGTGTTCTAAGTTTTATTAATTCAGTTGGTGCCATACGATATGTTGGTAGTACAATGAGATTTGTACCTGATGTTAAATCTATACAGAACTCTACTTCTCTCTTGGGAGGTAATCTTGGTATGTCTTGGAATATACTTCCAAATTGACACAATATAGGAATTAATTCCCAACCATCCTTCTCCTCAATAGACCATAAATTCAAACATGCCATGTGATTCGACACTTTAGATTTAGATCCCACCACCTTAACTAAGTTGCCTTCTGGTGTTCTAAAAGATACAATTCGGTTATGGCAGTCTATTTGCACACGATATGCAACTAGCCAGTACATTCCCAAAATTACATCAAAATCCTTCATGTTTAGCACAATTAGGTCAATTGGTAGTGTGGACTCACCAATCATTACTCAGCCAGACTCACATACCTTCCCTAAGTATGTTGAACCTCCCACCATATTCACCACTACAAGACTCTTTTCTAACTCTTTTAATGGTAAACTCAAACAGTTCACTTGAGATATAAAAGAGCGTGATGCACCCGTATCAAAAAAAACTTTGGCTGAGGTGTGATATGAATAGTACCTTCCATAAATTCTCCTTGTTGCTGTTTCAAGGCATAAATCTTCCCTTGCTGAGTTCGCTGTTGTGGGACTCCATTCTTAGTTCCTTTTGGTGGTTGTGGTTGCGGTATCGACTTTGGATTTTACTGGTAATACGGCTTTGGCACAAATTGCTGCTGTCCTTGGAAAAAGTTTTGCTATTGCGCTTTTGGAAGTCTGCAATCCCTCATGTGTTGTCCTAATTGTCCACAGTTAAAGTATCTTATTGTTGCACCTCCAAAGACTTGTGTGTTTGCTGGGCCTTCTGTCCTTTGCCTTTTTTGTTGGTCAGTTTGATTTCTCTTGAAGTTTCTAGTTTGAAAGTTGTTTTTCTTGTCCTCGAATCTTGGAACTTTTGGTATTCCAACATGTCCTTCTTAACCTTACAAGTGGCGTCGACAACCCTTGTTACTTCATGAACTCTCTCACAGTTAGTCGGCTTTTGATGCTTGGCTTTAGTCCACTCTCGAATCATAATGCTTTCTTTTCTTCCTCATCAACCGCGTAAGTAGCAAATTGTGATAGTTCGGTACACTTTGCTACGTACTCCGGCACGGTCATTGTTCCTTGTTCTAGTTTCATGAACTCCAACTCTTTCTCCTTTCTAATAGATTTAGGAAAGTATTCCAAATAAAATCTTACCTTGAAGTCTGCCCAAGTCTAAATTTGTGCAATCTCCAAGGCAGATTTCTACCTTCTCCTTTAAGCATGAATGCTGCAAATCGGATTGTGTCGTGTTCATCCTTCGAAGATATGCTTCATGGAATCAATCCATGCTTGTGCCTCCATTGGATCAGTTGTTCCCTTGAAGACTATAGGTCCAAGTTTCTTGAATCTGTCAATGCTGCGAGTATTCTTTTGTGCCTCCATTTGTTGCGGTATTGATTGGGATTGTGCTTGCTGTTGTTGCATCATTGAGGCCATCTCTCCCAATGCATGGTAAACTCCAGCAAGTTGCAGATCTTGAGCTTGTTGAGGATTTTGATTTTGTGCATCATCATCTGATCCAACAGGTATGTTTGTGTTAGCTGTTCCCCTTCTTCTACCAGCCATTGTAAATTAAAGATGCTCTGTATAAGGAAGAGATAACATCCACTTATTCATGAGTTAGACATCACTGTTTAGTATTCAATAGTCACACTCAGAAAACATGTGAAAAATCAACACCTTGAAAACTTTTGAAATATCGGCACATAAAAAACTTATGGAAATTGATTTAAAACATAAAAATTAGGCTCTGATACCAATATTTTCAAATCCCAAACCTTAGAAATCTTATAGGAGTCCTTAAAGGTCCGAAATATGATTCCCACCCCAATGCCACATGGGAGTGGTAGTCAATACATAACCAAACCATTGAACATAATTAAAAATTCTGCAAAATGTAATTATAATGAAAGTAATTAAAATTTGTCCATTATAATCAATCATAAAAACTAAAAGTAGAAATAAACTAACTAATCTAGTCTCATGCTTAAAACAAAATCCCTATGATCTATTACATACTTTGCCAAACCAATAATAAAAGTAAGCTAATGCTTAACATTTATAAATCCTACTACAAAATTCTAAGTAATTCCTAGTCCATTCTCTTGAGAAATCAGTAGCTTCGTCATAAGTTGGTTCTTCTCCTTGTTCACTATAATCCACAGTTCCTCCATCTATAGTTCCTGAAATATGGTTGCTTGAAAGCGTAAGCCACACTTAGCTCAGTAAATAAACAAACATAAATGACATTTTAGATTGAAATAGGGTCAATGCCACTCTTCCATGATATCCATAGATAAAAACAATAAAGTGAAACATGTGCAAGATGATATGATCTGTCAATTAATGCAATATGAATGAGGGTTCAATTACTAATGTATACAATGCATACTATGCACCTAAACATATATAATCATCTAGTTTGATCTAAGACAAACTTATGAAATACAAAATGCATGTTGTTTGGCATTCGAGTAGTGTATGTTCCACACTAGATCTTAATCATGTACCCAAGAATGTTCCACTAATGTGAATTCATCCCCCCAAAAAATGGCAATGTGATATCAGATTATTCTATGTGCGCATCATAGTTCTAAGAGACTTCGACCTAGAGGGTACAATCCCCTCACCTTATTTTCGATCATGGGAACATATCCAAGGTTTCACTACTGTGAACTGTCCTCAGTGAACCATACATTACCCGAATACTAATAGAATTATCACTTCTGTTACGTACAAAACGTATAATAGGATGAAAAATTGGTATATTGTGGTAGCAAATCCCTCAACACATAATTTAGTCCTTCTAAGACTTTCTCACAATATCACGATTTCCAGATCATAAAGTCACTCATTATAACCATAAAACTCTAGATGTATTAAGATATGGTGGTCAAGTCAAGCATAAGACCCGATGTCAGGTCACTATGCAAAGTTAGGGAATGCGGTGCAAGTGAATTTGTGCACATTATCTAAACAATCAATTTTGTGTACATGTGCAGACATAAAATATGATATAAAAATGTCCATAATGAGTTTAAAGTAAATATCATGTCCAATCAAAATCTCACATGTTGTTCGGATATAGCAAATTCCCCATATAAAAGCACATATGAAAAATATTCATAATTTGACAAAACAAACTTCATAATTGGTCTAATTAGGTAAAATATAGTATGTGTTTCAATTTTCAAGTCAATTGGACCACTTTAGAAAGTTTTTGTCGACCCATGGTCCACCTACACACAACTGGTTCCCGTCGGTTGACCCTGTTGATTGATCGATGGTGATCAGCTGCTTGGGTAATACAAAAATAATTCACCCTGTGGGTGTCGGTTGACCTATTGGTCGCTTGAACAGAATCCAAGAACCAAAAACCAAAACTCATGTTGGGTGGATGGCTGACGGGTCAACCGAACACACCCGGCCATAACGTATCGGTTGACCTGTCGCCTGACCGACAGATCGACCAACCGCTCCGAAACCCATAATTGTTCACTTATTTAATTACCAATTTCTATAATTTGACAAAAATTAATCAATATATATATAGTTTAAACATAATTTCGATCAAAACCTAATACTTATATACCATAAACAAACTTAAATTGTTATGTGAAATCTATGATGCTAAAACCATAAAACTCTTATTTTTATCATGTTCTTCATAAAAGATGTGATTTTGAAATAAGAAAGTGGTTGTATTATGTCATACTAATGGATTATGACATAAGCTTCCAAATCATATCAAAAGTATAATTTAATCTGAATACTTACCTTTCTCTCGAATTGGTGTTGAGAATAACACCTTCGATCTTCTTCTTCTTCTTTGAACTTTTGAAGTTCCTCTCCTTGCTACTCCAGAATTCCTTATATCCTCTTCTTCAATAATGAAATCTAACGTCCATGGCCTAGTGTTTATATATGTCACGTCCCAAAACCCGTAGCACAAATCCATATGTGGGAGGCACGGGTTTCAAAGTGAGACCTTCAGGTTCAATCCCTAGAACACTGATTGCCATATCAAATTACAAAGGAAAAAAAAAGCAATTTAGATTACTTTCATTAAATATTCAGAGTGCGGAAGTAAAAGAAAACAATATTACATAACTCATGTGACATATAAAATAGTCACATGTCCTAACATAATTACTCGAGATAATGAAAAGAACATTATCCATTACCTTCATGATTCACCATAAATTTCATAATCACAAACTACTGGAACTAAAATGAATAGGAAAGCATCTATTTCTCATCCATCTTCACAATACCTCAACCAGCAACATAATACGTCGCGTGAGCTTGGAATGCCCAGTAAGACCATATCTATCAACAATCCTGTCACGCCCCAGGGTCACTACAAATCCCCATAAAAATACCAATAGCGAGATAATCCAGGAATATAACAAAATAGAGAAATACAATGACCGGTAATGTAATATCCCGAATTTTTGTTATTGAATTAATTACGCTTAGTGCAACCTCACTCCCCACCAAATTTCAATGACTGAAGCCCAATCTGTGGCTTCGGCGCACTGTTCGGCGCACCCAAAAGGTCGCCGAACTACAGAGGGACTTACTGTCTCTGGACAGTGACCTTCGGCGCACTCTCGGTGCACCGAAGAGG
>JAUPMG010185609.1:0-10300 GCA_031762675.1 Pachysandra terminalis
CACAACTTTTGAGACTTTCAGATGTTGTAGACAACTTTGTAGAGCTTTAGATATAAAAATTTAAATCCTTGAAAGTTTACAATTGAAAAATGTAGATTATGTAGAAGAGAATTGTAGTAGTGAATTGAGAATGAAAATGTGATTATTTATAGGCCTTAATGTAGTCAAAATGGCACAATTTATTAAAAAATTAGCCGTTTTATGATTGTTATTGAGGTTATTTTGGTCATTTTATATAAAATAACTAATTTCCGGCCAAAACTAACAGTTTCCAGCCAAAAACAGCTACTTTTGGCCGGAAAAAGGCAGACCAAGCCGGAACGGGCCGTGCCTAGCGTGTCGGGCTGTGTACATGCCTGGCTGTGCGCGCGCCTGGGCCGTGCCTGTGCTGCGGGATGGAAACCCAGGCCTAGCACGGCACGACCACGGGCTTGTGCCGTGCCATGCCTGACCAAAGCACGCGCGGGCCGTGCTGGGACTCGGGGGCATGCTGGCTGAAGCCCGTTTGTACATGCCTAGGGTTGAGGGTGCGAGCTCGATACGGTAAGGGTATATTAATAGAGATTTTTTTTATATGAATCATATGGCGGGATCCCGCGGTCCCGCATAAATTGGACGACAAAAGCTTTTTATTTATTTAATTTTGAGGGAGTCTCACATTACATGCGTGGTGGTGTGTGTAGTAGCGTAGGGAAGTGACTAGTGAGATAACTATTGTGATTGTGTTCCCCCACAGTATATTACCCTACAGTTTGTTTTATTTTTGATAGTGTCCTACCCTACATGCACCCAATGCTTATTATTAATTCAGATCTTGTCTTTTTGTCCCTCTCCTTGTGTATCATTATGTAAATCCAGAGAATCTTATGGGAAAGTCGGGGTCTTATGGGATCCCGAGGTCCCACCATATGATTCATATATTAGATATGAGTATAAGTTGTAACTTGTAACTCTAATTTGTTTTTTAGATAGTGAAAAACTTCTTCTCACTCGTTGAAATTAACACTAAAAGTAGAATTAAAAGACAAATCTAACTCTATCTTCTGTCTCAAAATCCATTGAGTCAACCTCACATTAGTGGTGATGGTTGATGAATAATAATAGGGTTAATTCCACTTACACCTCTTGGCATTTTTGACGACTACAAATACACCTCTTGTATTTGTACTAAGTTGCAAAGACTACTCTTCAGTTAACTTTCCAATGATGTCATTCGATTTTTTTTTTAATTTATGGATTAGAGTTAGTCTCAGTACCGACGTTTTCTCACCTGCACAGTAGAAAACTTTATCTTAGCCATCAACATTTTTGTACATGTAAAATCTCAACCGTTAAGAGTGGTTGGTACTATGCCGAGGTTGACAGAGTAGAATTCTCCTATGAATTATATTAATCTTGAATTAAAGCTAATATATAAAAAGACATTTATACCCTTTATTATACTAATGTTAGCTTGTACTTTCTTTACATAGAATCTTTTAAATTTATTAACTTAATAGATTTCAACTTAACACTCCTTATCAGAATCATTGTTAGCAATTCGGCGAATTATTCACAAATAATTCGTAAATCAAATCTTTGAAATTATATACATATTATCTTCTGAATTTTTGAATAATTCAAAATAATTAATGATTTGTTGCCTTAAAAAATATAATACATTATTTTATAAATTTTTCAAAATATCAGAATAATTCATTTGGTTTGCGCATAGTTTAGCCGGGCCCGACCCGATGTTATCATTAATTGTTTACTTTTTCAAAGTTTTTACTTTACCGTTTTGACTTTACCCCTTTTGGTTTAAACCATTAATTCTTAATTCTTTATTGTAGCGGTTCCATCTTCTTCTCTTCAAAGCTGCCGAGAGAAATGGTTTCCTCTTCTCTTTTGCATTTTCTTTTCCTGGATTGTTGTATACTTGTATTGGCTTGTGAGATATGGTAATTTATTTTCTTTCTCGTAGATTGGAAAGTTTATGAAGTTGCAAAAGGGATGTGCTCAAAATCTATTTGTACTTTAGGGAAAGAACAACAAATTTAAGAAATGATTGAATCTGTTTTGTTGTTTCAGTCTTGATTAGGGTTAATTTGCGATTCAATAATATGAACACTTTTTTTTTTTTTTTGGAGTTTACTAATTGTGTAGAAAATGGAGGAATTGGCAATGGGTTATTGAGAATTTGAGATATTAGTGGATTTTAGGAGCTATAGAAAGAAATTGAGATACATTTAGTGCTATTGCCAAATCCATTTTGGATTTTAGAGAATGACAACTATTATTATATTTATCGAATTCTTTTTAGAATATCTCGAATTTTAGAAACCAAATGTTTAAAACACTTACAAATCAAATACCGCATAATTACCATATCGTGAATTTTTGACAAAATATTTGATTGTACCGCTTTTTTGGGTCACCGAATAATTCTTGAATTATTATTGTATTGTATTTTTGCCATATCCAGAATTGCTAACAAGGATCAAAATATGCTTCATTATGAGAACTTAAAAATGAAAAAAAAAATTTATTATTGAGAAATAAAAAAATGTTATAAAAATAAAACAATAGAAAAACAATTTTATCTTATAAAAATTAGTTTTCTTTTATTTAAATATAATTTTTACGATATGATTAAAAAGGTAAATTAACATGCTTTGTTAATACCGTTCACCCAACATTAATGATTATGGGGTGGACGTGGATCTCAGAAAATTACTTGGAAGAAGAAGCGCATCCCAGAAGATTTTGTAATGGAGATTATTAGACACAAATATATCTACTATTAATAGATTTTTTTTTTTTTTTCATGGATTTCTTTTGTGTTATAGTAATGGAGTTTAGTGAGAAGAAAGAGCCCTAATACGTAACTAACCCCTCACCCAGGTAAGCACATGGCATGCTGGACAAAAAAAAACAAAATTCCACATGTAATCTGAGCTACGTACAGGGTTGGGATCTGGGAATTGGGGCCCACCCTGATTTTGGCATACCTATGGGAATGGGACCCTTACCTTGCTGCTTGTTCCGAGCCCTCGTGTACCAAAATATTCTGGCTTTAGAAAGGATTTAAATTCAAGAAAGGATTTAAATTCAAGTAGATGGTATCTACACGTGGATATGAAGAAGGGAAGGGAAGGCCTTAGAGGTGGCAATCTAAGTCACCCAAACGCCCATGGGTGCGGGAGCGAGAGCGTCAAACTTGAAAATAATTTGTGGTCCAGAGCGCTTACAGAGTATCTATATATATATATATAAACTTTACTTTATGTTGATTTTTTTTAAACTTTAACCTCTAAATGTTTTCAAAATATCCTAATTTATTTCGTTTTATCATTTACCCATCTTTTTTCAAATTTTAATCCCTAAATATTTTAATAATATCTTAAATTACCTCGTTTTTAAGGTTTAAAAATATCAAAACTTACTCCGTTTTTCAAACTTTAACCCTAATTGTTTTAAAAATATCTAAAGTTATTCTGTTTTTAAGTTTTAAAATATCAAAACTTACCCATTTACCCAATCCGCAGATTGACTTTTCAAATCTGCGGATTTGAGATTCGCGTTCTGAGCGCCAGAACGTCACCCTCAATAGGCGGATTGTGTGACTTGGGTTGCAATTGGGCGAGTTTGAGTCGGGTTAAAGGTATTAACGGCTTAGCACTCAATCCACATTCGCTAGTTTAATAAACAGGGTTAAAATAATTAAACACGCATCCACCCTGCCTTAATTCGTTTGACCCGTTTAAGTTTATTAAATTATTATTATTTAATTTTTTTAAATACCCCATCTAATGTCTTGTAGAATAAACATGGTTACAAGTTACAATGATATTGTAATTTAATACTCATTTTTTCTTTATAATCTTATTTAATCTCATGTAAACAATAGTAATGCAATATAACTTAAGAGTATTCTACTTTATTTCTCTGATGCTCTAGCCTCTAGCAACCCAACTCTATCATATAAGAGAGAGGGAGGAAAGGAAGAGGGAAAACAAGAAAGAAAATATCCTATCCCTTATTTTATATATGTGTGCATATGTATATATCATCAAAATATTTTTAAGGTATATTAAAATAATAAAACGTATAGTATATTAACCTGACGGGTTGGACAGGTTAACCCAAATACAGCCCGTTTATTTGAATGTTGAAAACACTCAACCCAAACCTAACTCACGGGTTGAAAACTTAAACCCAAACCTGCTAAAACTCGGGCGGGTTTGGGCGGGTCGGATTGGAAATACCAACTCTAAGAACACCCCAACCCAAGTGTCCTGAAATGCCTTCTTAGTGCAGAGTTCATGTCATTGAGAAAGCTTGATGATTTAATGTTAATTTTTAATTTTTTATTATTTTTAAAGAAAGACCCTCTAGACAAGAATAGCCGTAGAGGCACTCTTACGGTGGGAGGGGATTGGGTTGGGCATAGATCCCGACTTGTATATTAGAAATTAGTTAGAAAACTATACAAATGAGGGGCATAAAACCAAACCCCAACTAATAAAAGATGACCAAATAAATAGCCTAAAAACAACATGAGAAGTATCCTCTAAAACTACCCAATCCAACATTGTCACAATTGACAAGGTGGCAAATATCCAATGGAAGACGATGCAATAAACGAAATATCTGGTCCATATGAACCGAACAAGCAAGTTTGGTAAGTGCAAATGCATCCGCACTTCTTTCTCTAAACACATGACAAATCATAGGATTAAGCTCATAATTTTTTACAAATCTCAATCCATTTAAAAGTAAGAATCCAATGAGGCATATTTCCTTTAGCCAGCCAGTCCACAATGATATGAGAATCAACATCAATGATTAAAGGTTTCAAATTCATCAACAAGCATAGCTTTAAACCATCTAGTAATGCCCAAGTTTCAGCCGAGTTATTCGAAAGAACACCATAGAAATAAGAGAATGCAACCGCAATCGAACCATGAGCATCCCTTACAATACCACCACCACCACTAGGGCCATGATTACCCAATGAAGCACCATTAGTGTTAACGTTAAAACTAGACTTCGGTTTTAACCATTTAATCAAAATCCGACGCAAAACCGAAATAGAAGAAACACCAATCCCTAAAATATCCAATGGTAATTTATCAGAAAATGATGCATTTTTCTTAGGCATAATAAGAGAGTTTACCTCAAACAACCACTTCAAGACTTTAGAAATAAAAACTTCAACACTTGATTTGATATCCTCAAAACGAGTTTTATATCTGCTAATGCATAATTTTCAAAGAACGAAAAAAGGTAAAACACTTCGCAAGCAATCCAGTTGAACTTTCAATCTTGCACCAGAAAGCCATAACATAATACAAGCATAGATAGACTTTTTTTTTTTGATTGCCCGAAGGCCATAACATAATAACAACCCCACCAGACCCTTACAACTGAACCAAGTGGCACCTTCACTAGCATAGATAGATTGGTGAGGCAATAAAGGAATCCCAAAAATCCTATTGAAATGTGTCCAAACTTTAAGACCCACGTCGCTATCAATAAGCAAATGCTGAAGAGATTCCATATGATAAGAGTTGCAACTGAAGCAAGAAAAACTTAAGCCCCTTGTAACACTCGATCTACAGGAAGACAACCATTAAGCAAGAAAAACTTGAGCCCCTTGTAACACTCGATCCTACTTTAAGACCCACGTCGCTATCAATAAGCAAATGCTGAAGAGATTCCATATGATAAGAGTTGCAACTGAAGCAAGAAAAACTTAAGCCCCTTGTAACACTCGATCTACAAGAAGACAACCATTAAGCAATTTTCAAATGAAAATCCTAATTTTTGAAGAAACCCTTTCATGCCATAACCAAGAAGCAAAACTCAATTTAAGAGATTTTCTCCTAATAATAGACCAAACAGATTTAACAGAAAATTCTCCATCTAAGGATTTGGACCAAATTCGTTTATTATTACAGTCCGATAAGCATACGTCATTTTTCAAAATATTATTTTTAATAGAGGGACCCAAAACATGATGTAAACAGTCTCAATTCTAGCCATCATTACATCAACATCCTTAGCTAGAATACTCTGTAAAATTTGTTCATGCATAACAGAGGCAATAGAACCCGTACCTAACCAGTTATCATGCCAGAAATCAACATTGTCTCTACCCAAAATCCAAGCTGCATTTTCCTTAACAACATATAACTTAAACTGAATACTTTTCCACATACGGGAAGCATTAGCATGATTAGGTCCATAAACAAGATAAAAAATTAGACCAAAGAGACTCTTTTGATTTAATATTCCAAACTTTCTTCATATCAAAACTAGCCTTAATATCAAATAAGGATCGGATTCTCCTCCTTTCAATGTTCTACAAATGGAATCCCAAATCTATTTCTTTTGAGATTTTTTCTCAAACCCCCCTCAAAAGAAAGATGAAAAACACTTTTCCAAGGACCTCAAAACCATCATAGGAGTATGAATAGAAGACAAAATATGAATAGGAATAGAAGAAAGTATATGCTTGATCAAAATAAACTTACCTCCTTGAGTTAAAAGCTTACCTTTCCAACCCTAAATTTTATTCCCCACCTTAGAAAAAAGTTCTTCAAAATAAATAGCTTTCACATGACCACATGAAAGAGGAGCTCTCAGATAAATAAATGGCAAAAGTCTGTGTTGAAGACCAGTAACAAACTGAATCACAAGCCTTTTAGAACAAGTGACACTTTTATGAGTCTAGTGAATATGAGCTGAAAAAATGTAGAATTTATTAAAAACTCAAGGTGAATACAAAGAGACCCCATTGGGGATTTAAATAGAAAAAAGACACAAAGATAAACATAGAAATTAGCTAATTCTAATATCTAATTAAGAAATAAATTCAAACCATCATCTAAATCTCTTCAGCAAATCTTCATAATCTCAATCTTTTCCTTGAACCACTCTACTAAATCCTTTTGATCAAATCTTCATTATCTCATCACTGCTAGAGTTGATAAGATACTCCACCACTCATCGTATTACCATACTCCCATATATTTGCTCTATTAAAAACCATATGAAATCCAAAATGAAAGACTTTTTAGTTAACCACAGAACATTTTCTCCTGATCTCCCCTTGGTTTCCAGTAAGAACTTCGATCCTTCCCATCCGGGTCATGGCCTGACCAAAGTTTCTAGACCACTTGTTCGGATGCATTGCTATCCATCTCACAATCTTACTTGTTCCGGGATCGTTCATCAGCGCCTGATCCGAAAACAACAACCCTCTACCCATCCTTAGCCCTTCATAGTACATGTGATCCAGCTTAAATGGCAAGAACGGGTCCAGAGGCACTTCTGTGTTTTCGAATACCGTCTCAGCCAGTGTCCCCGGGTTCGGGCAAACCATCTTCAGTAAATTAGCATATAACGGGTCCATGTTCGGGTCCGGGGAATGCTCTTGATCAAAATTGTGTATTATGTCGCTGAAGGAAGGGCAGTGTGCAACGCCTATATAAAGTGTGCACCAGAGAGAACAACCATCTCTTCTTGGGTTAGTCCCTTATCGTTGAGGAGCTTGGTTAACTCATCGGTGGTAAACGAAGGAAGCGGCAATTCGATTGTGTTTGTGGTGTAGGAGGTTCGTCCATCACGTCGTCTGCTGGGGACGTGGTAGTGGAGGAGGCTGGCCTGGACAACAGCATCTCGAGCAGCAAAAGTGAGAATGTCAGCCCAAGAGACTACGCCGAGGCACTCGTGCTCTAGACAGGCCTTTGACAGAGAGTGTTGGCGTTGGCCAGGGAATTCTTCTCTACGACATTGTTCAACGGTATTGTGTTCAGAAGGATTGAGGCATCACAACCCTGTTACATACCCAAAAAAAAAAAATAAGGAGGGTGTTAGAGATAGTGGGTGTCTCATATTCACTTAGTCTCTAGATCCAAAGAAGAAGGACGGTATGATAAGGGCATATTAGGGATTTGTGCTCTATATCAGATATAAGTATCAGTTGTAACCCTAATTCGTTTTTTACATTAATGGAAAACTTTTTCTCTCCCATGAATGTAGGTTTTGCCGAACCACATATATCTTCTGTGCGCATTGTTTTGATTTTCGTTTTACTGTGTTTATTATTATTGCTTGATCCAGATCAGTGTTTTAAAAGCCAGATCCAATCGGAGGTCCGACCAGATCTGACCCAACTTTTGTATAAAGTTGGTCCGGTTCATCATGAACTATCCTTCTTTTAGGCTGCGTTTGCCCAGCATATAAGTGCTTATAGCTTATTAAAGCACTTTTAAAAATTAAAAGTGTGTTTGGTAACACCTAATGGGTAAGTGCTTACCCATAAGCAATTGTGGAAGACTACCCATAAGGAGAAGCTGATGAGAGCATCTTCTCTTGTCACTTATGCGGGACGCTATTTCTAAATTTTAGTAATATTTTTATAATACCTATTTTACCCCTAACCTATCATAAGCACTTAAATAAAAGCTATTTCTAAACTTTAATAATATTTTTATAAATCCTTTTACCCTTCAACTTTCATAAACACTTAAATAAATGTATTTACCAAACACTATTTACTTCAAGTAAGCAACTTATTGATGTTGTGGATAAGTGCTCCAATTGAATCACTTATCCAATAAGTACTTCAAAAGTGCTCCCATTGAGCCACTTGTTGCTCTCATTGCCTCAATTGGGGGGGGGTGGTCGGCTCGGGAGACATTACTGGCTGGCGGGGATAGGGGTCGCCAACCCGGGGGGCCTAGGGAAGGGGGTGTTCCGCAGGGTAGCCGGGGTGGTTAGCAGGGGGTGCTTAGGGCGTCGCGAGGGAAACATTCACACATTGTAATTTTTTTATCAGTAGTGTGTATAATAAACATTCCAATATTACAATCCAGACAAGCATCTGTATGTAATAACTTTAGATAATAGAATAAAATCACCAAATAATTATGTTTGTTTGACTTAAGATAATAGAATAAAATCACCAAGTAGTTATGTTTGTTTAGTATGCCTTATGCATACAGATGCTTGTCCAAGTTCTATTATAGCTTTTGAAGGCATAGATCCTTCCATCTTTATGCTTTGCCATAAGTCTTTTATTTGCTCAACAAGTTTATGATTTTATTATAAATATACGGTATTAATTAGATAATCAAGGTTTCTTCTGGTTGGTAGAAGGTGGAATAGGATTCATGTCATCTACTTTGATAGTTGGGCCATTCACTTTATCCCAAGATTGGTTCTAGGGATATCTATATATAACATATAAAAATGAGTGATAATAGCTTAAAAGTTTACAACTTGCAAGAATTTTCTATAAGCGTATGAGTGATATCTATATAAAACATATAAAATAGATAAAAACTAATAAAGAAAAGAAAAGAATCAATCAGACATTTTTTAGTAAAAAGAGAACAAATAACAAACCGAAAGAAACCAATGAAAGTACATGATATTGTTTGAGAGAACACACTATGAGCCACTCTTGTACAACGCGTATTCTCCAGTTTCCATGTGCACTTCAGCGCTCTTTGAAAACTATTCATGTTCCTTTATAATACCGTCCTATTATATAAAGATGGTGAAAAACCTAGATCATGATAACAATTCAGATTATGATAAGGAGAAGGTGAAGGACATATACTGTGATTAGGAGTCTTTCTGGCCCGTAAAGGATTAAGACATAAGAAATTTAATCTATAACTTTGTGTTTTTTTTTAAAAAGGAGGAGGTGAAAGACATATAATGTGATTAGGAGTCTTTCTGGTTTGTAAATGATTAAAACATAGAAAATTTAATCTTAACTTAAAATTAAAAGTATGAAATAATATTATTATAATTAATTAAATATCAATTTATTAATTAGTTAGAATCTTGATTATAATAAGCTTAATATAATTTCTAGAGTTAGTTGGGTTTTTTAAATCCTTTAGAGATTTGATAATTAAATTCTTGGCTTCTCTTATTAGTTGATAATTAAATTATTGACTTCTCTTATTAGTTAGATTCTTCAATCTAATTTAGGCCGACCCGAACCGAGCATGAATTCAACATATTGAGTCAGGGTTGAGTTCGGGTTCAATAAGTTTAATTTTGAGTTCAGGTTAGATTGGATTCGGGCCAACTGATTTTAGTTTGACCGAGCCCGAACTGAATAGAACCAAGCCCAGCCCGGCCTACTGATAACCCTATCTATAATGTTCTACTTTCCATTAAAAACCTTAGTAAACATGGGGATTTGGAAATCGATGGGCTTAGGGATGTCCAATTTGGATTTTGGAGTCTTACACCAGCCTCAGATCAGATCAAATACTCAGGAACCACAACTAAA
>JAUPMG010185620.1:0-10300 GCA_031762675.1 Pachysandra terminalis
TGTTATCTAACTAAGAATGCCGGGTCGGTTATCGGGTTGTCGGGTTGGTTCTACTTAGATTATTAACCTTATACTATATATATAATATTATTAAATTAAACAAACTGTAATTTACTTGTATTTAACATGAAAACTTACAAAATTACATAAATGCCCTTACCTGCATTTCCGGGATATTACACGAAATTTCTTTAAAGGAGGTAGACTGTACCTTGACCCCACTCATTAACTGAATGATTAAATCCTATTTAATCATCTAAATGAACCTTAGGGATTAAGTATAAGAGTATTGGCTGGATTGGGTTATTTTGCAATGCAGGAGAAATAGCGAGTAACTTATGTAATTTGTATGTATTTCAAGTATGAGTAACTTAGGTTGAGGAAGAGTGCCTGAAGTTGATGTTTGATTATGCTTTGTTGTAGCATTGGAAGTACTCTTCATGAAAGCTTGTAGAGCTTCGACATTGCTGAGACTTCTTCCTCTATTTTAGATAATCTTGGAGCAAGATTTGCAAAATCATCTAATTCCAGATCCACTCTTGAATCCATTCTTGAACGGAGGAGATAAGGGCTTTGGGTGGGTTAGTATGACTTCTTTGGAGCTATGTTCAATGTCAAAGATTTTCTAGAGAATGAGTGATGGTGTACCCTGTAACATGTACAACAAAATAATGTTTAGAGTATCTTAGAAGGTGTGATGATGATGCAAATGATGATGATGTGATGCATGATGATGTAATGTATGATGTGTATGCAATGATGTATGAATGCTGGTAGTGATGCCAACTGAATGTGGATGCAATGGTAGTGCGTGATGAAAAGAAACCCTAATTCTGGGTGGTTTATAGCACACCCTCCTAGAAGAGGAACAAAAACCTACTTTTGAGCGGTTTACAGCAAACTTTCCAAAAAGAGGTGAAAGAAGGAAAAGATCCTACTTCTAGGCAGTCAAAAAGTGAAACCCTCCTAGAAGAGACGAAACAAGAAAGATATGAGTTTGAATGATGTAATGATGTGCAAGTGGCTAATCGGCCTTCTCGGCTGAATCTCAGGAGAACACACTCAGAAGCGAGCAGCTTTCCCAGCTAGATCTCAGGAAAACATACTTAGGGAAGAAAAAAAGTGAATGGTTTTCCCGAATAAATCTCAAGAAAACACATTGGGAAGTGAGCAACTTTCCCGACTAAATCTCAGGAAAAACATATTCGTGAGAGAAGAAAACAATTGATTTTCCCAGCTAAATCTTAGGAAAACACATCCAAAAGCGTGTAGCTTTCCCAGCTAAATCTCAAGAAAACATACTCGAGGAAAAAAAAAGCAAATGGTTTTCCCGGCTAAATCTCAGGAAAACACATCCAGAAGCAAGGAGCTTTCCCGGCTAAATCTCAAGAAAACACATCCAGAAGCAAGGAGCTTTCCCGGCTAAATCTCAAGAAAACACATCCGGCTAAATGTGTTTTCTCGGCCAAATCTCGGGAAAACACATCCAGAAGCGAGACACTTTTTCGGCTAAATCTCAGGAAAACATACTCGGAAGAGAAGAAAGCGAATGACTTTCCCAGCTAAATCTCAGGAAAACACACACGGAAGTGAGCAGCTTTCCTGATTAAATCTCAAGAAAACATACTCGGGGAGAAGAAAGCGAATGGTTTTCCCGGCTAAATCTCAGGAAAACACATCTGGAAGAAATGATGTGATGTGAAATAAAGTGAATGTCTCTCTTGTCTAAATCTCGAAGGGGACCCACTCAAATAGTAAAACATCAGAATGTAAGCACGCCAGTGACCCTCCTAGCCATCATAAGAGAACACACTCAAGTGCCAAGGGTGACGCTCCCGACCAAATCTCAGGAGAATACAACCAATTGATGTATTGGGCTACCAATGTAAACATAAGAGGGATTTTTTATTTATTTATCATCAAAGAACATCAAAGTATCAAAGTTTACAGAATTGTCAAGATAAAATCAAATTCCAAGAAACATAGAAAGTTTGACTGATCCTCCTGGTTAAATCTCAGGAGAACCCACTCAAATAGTAAAACACTACAATGTAAGCATGCTAGTGGCCCTCCCAGTCAAATATCAGGAGAACACACTCAAGTGCCATCGGTAAAATCCCAGCCGATTCTCAGGGGAATGTACCCAGTTGATGTACTGGTGTTGCCAGTGTAAACACAAGAGATTTTTTTTAAAATACTTAAAACAACAAAGAAAATTAAGGTATCAAATTTGGCAAGGCTATCGGGATAAAATTTGACTGTTCATTACAAAATCAAATCCCAACTAAAAATAACAATCATTCATCGCAAAAGCTCGCTACAAAAGTCTGGCTCTAAGTAGAAAATGCGACTATTCATAACAATCATTCATCACAAAAGTTCGTTACAAAAGTCAAAATCTTAAGTAGAAGCATCACGTTCCAGATGAAGGTGGATGAATATCTTCTCCTTCTTGAGATCAAGCTTAAGCTGGTCATTTTCCCCATCCTTCCTTTTCAAGCTGCTCTCCAGTTCTTCAATCTTACTTTGGGACTCATCGTCCTTTCTCTCTAGTTCTTCAATTTTTCTTTGTAGTTCACCTTGGGTTCGTAGCCACACTTGTTCGAGTCGAACTTGAGAAGCAAGCACCTCAACCACATCATCTTTGTACTCGAGGGTCTTCGGTATATGATCATGAGGATCCTTTGAGGCTCTGAGCTTGACTATAGATACACCACCTCCTTCATCCAAGTCAAATAGTCCTTAAAATGATATTTTAGAAAGATGGGTTTTTTCAGACAACAAACATTTCCCCAATCTTTAATCAGACGATTTCTCATATTGACAGAAGTATGAGTTAACTTCCCTACTAAATCTGAGTGGTCTTCTATTGCGGGGAATGCCCTGGTCAAATTGAAACTGCCTTAGGACTCGAATAGGAAGATAAATGTTAGCTTCGCTTAACCCCATAAGAACTAGGAATGATCTCCCATGAAAGGTTATAACTAGTGAAAGTACTGGAAATGTTCCCTCCTATCTCACTTGATTACCGGAAAGGTCATTCAGATACTCGTACGAACCTTTCTTTCCCCCGTCGACCATATCAACAGGTCGATGTGTCAATACTAAGACCAGGTTTGTACTATTAGAAGAAAAAATCTTAATAGGGGGTGCCTTGTTCAAATGCTCAAAGAGACAAAGATGCAACAAAAGCATACATGCTAAAAAGACTTTTTTTCTAAGGGCACAAGCGGTCAAGGCAGTGAAGATTTCTGTCAGGATCATGGGCATGAACCGATATTTATTCTTAACCCAATTCACAACAGTAATGAGAGATAGATCAATGCACCTATCATTTTTTGGAAAGAAGCTCCTTGAATAAACCACAAGGGTAAATACATCGAACTCTATCTGTGGGTTGCGATTCTTCTTAGCAAATGCCATTTTAGCCCAGAATGGTTCAGAAAACCTCAACAACAAACCCTTTCTGTTTAAAAACCTAATCCTCTAGTCAAGATCCCAAAAATCATAAACGACCTTTATGTAACTCTCCTTCAGGTCTGGGCAAACAAGCCAAAATCCGCTCCAGCTCCTCAATAGTAGGGGTCATTTCATTCAGCCCAAACCTGAATAGATTCACCTTCGGGACCCAACATCCGATTGCCACCTCAATCAAATCCCAGTGGACTTCAACCTCTAGGAGAGACAGGTTCCAACCACAATGGTAGTCTTGAGCCCACCTGTACTTCTCTCTATGCGACAATGCCCCAATCAGGGTCACTCAGTTTATACCTATTTAAATTGGGGGTAAAATCTTTGGGTGAAGGTGCAGGGACCCCATTTGCGCTGTTGATGGCAGATGATGACACCTCCATGAGCTGTACATGATGAAAGATAAAGTCAAATCAAATAACTAAACCAAGAAAGATCGAGGATGACAAAATGTAGATGCAGTGCCTAGGGTAATTAGAAGGCCCAACGTACTAGTTATCGATATATATATATGGACATGCAAAACATGTAACATGTATGAGAGTGTTGCCTTTTATTGAGTCCAATACTCATAGTCCGGGGAATTGAGCTTATGGATGACACATTGGAGAAAATGAATGAGTTCCATACAAATATGGGCGACTATGAATGACCATGAAGGATGACCCATCAAATATTATGGTCCCATGAGCTTTAGGGTGAACTCATTGGTTTGAGAACCCTTAAGTGAAATGGGCCTTGTCTCTTCCCGATCTTTAGGTGCAATACCCTACCTAAAATAAGCTACGTAAGGTCTATTACCCCATCTATGGTCATGACATGCATTATGTTGACATTATTGCCCAACACATATGATTCATATGTAGGGTGTACTACATAGGAAGATAGTATGCATACGCGGATGATGCATGATGTATGGACATGACATATAAACTCCACATGTACATATAAGCCGCTGATTAGGATGAACAATCCATGTCATATGGCCCTTACCCATGCATGATCCTTTTAGTTCTCACATGGGTTAGGGTCATACCTGAGTCCTTAGATGTACAAGAGGTATGTATGATGGTATAGGAAGAAAAACTTAATGAGGATGCTCAAATGTTTTAATTTTAATATTTTTTTGGTATGTATGCATGCTTTAATGTGATATGTATCATGATATGAACATAATGCATAGTGGATGTACATATGCATTTATGTGATGAAGACCCAACTTATATACACGGGTCTTTTTGTGGTTTACATTAAACAATGGACCCATGAATAAGACCTTAACCTGTATGAGCCCCCTTGGCTTACCTAAACCATGTGGGCTCACATGGGATTTAGGCCTTTGGTTCTTCATTCATGAATGTATAGGACTCAATGAAGTGTATGTGCATGTGAGTTTGATTCATATATGAAAAGTAGTGTGGTGACCTAAACCCTCTAATTGAAGGGTTCCTTAATTATAATAGTTTATAATAATTATAGTGTATTTTAATTGGAACCTAATCATATACATTGCAGGTTATATTAGTATAAGGGTGTATTTTGTATTTAAATTTATTATTTTGGGGTACCTAGTGTAAATATTATTTATAAGGGGTAATATCAATAATTTCAGAATTTGTATTCTAATTCTTCACGTAAAAGGCAACGTGGAGAGAATTGGATTGTTTGTTGAGAGAAGAAGGAAAGTTGATATATATACTTCCCATCCCATCTCAAGAGAAAAACGTTGGATTATTTTAGCGAGAAAGATTAAGAGAAAAGAATAGAGATAAAAGGGTTCAGATATGGAAAACTAAACCCTAGCATCCATTATTTCAGTGCCAAGAGAATAGAAGAGAGGAAGAAGAAGGAAGGAAATGAATAGAAGAATAGTAGAAGAATAAATTGGTGATTTCTGAATCAAGAAGATCAGATCAGGTAAGTTAAAGCTTACTTTATAGTCCTTTTATGAATTCAATGTGTCCATGTTCATGTTCTTGATTGTTCATATGTATTTTGATGATTGCTTGCATGAGATCTTGTTTAATATATGAAAAATAGCATTGGGTATGATCTAATATGTCCTACAATGAAAACCTAATGATTTGAGGCCTTTAGATTTGACAAAATTGGATTTGGGGATCCTTGGGAAGAAATTCCCGAGATCTGGAAATCACCCAGATCGTGCCCCGTCGGTACCCCACCGATACACCGATGAATCTGCCAACAGGGGCTTACTTCTAGGCAAAAATAGGTCATCGGTAGGCACCGGTACATCGGTGGGCCTACCGATGAAGCCTCTCCAGACATGTACTCGTCGGTAGCCACCTGTACACCGGTGAGGCTACCGACAGGGACCTGATTTTAGGCAAAAAGTGGCCATCGGTAGGCACTAGTACACCGGTGGACCTATCGATGAGACCATGACTGAGACATAGATTGGATTTTAGTTTTGTAATTGATGTAGACTCGTACCGTTGACTTAGAAATTGAATTTTCAGACTCAAGGTAGATCATAGGTATCATATTGGAGTTCCATGATTGTTTGGTACCCATCATTCACCTTTGGACTTCACTATAATTGAAATTTGATTGATAATTAATAATAATATGTTGCATTCATGTTAGGCTTATGTAGAATGTTAAGTGAGCCCGGGAGGTGGAAAATAAAGGGTTTCCTTTCGAGGTTTCCTAAGGGTTGACTATACACCTAGTGGATTGAAATCCCCACTTAAACTAGGATAGGATGCTTTGCGAGCTCCTATGAGGGTTGGAACACCTTTAGTAATTGTACACTCTTAGATTAGCATTGTGGTTGGAAATTCTGAGAGTAGCATATACTCTAAATTAGCACAACGGTGACCTTCTACCATGGGCTAGTGCCCGAAATGAAGAGGGGACATCTGGTTGTTCCGAGTAGCCTATGCCCAAAATTTGGTTTGTACTGTATTGGAAGATATGAGGGCACTTAACAGGCTATATTTGTCAAGCACATTCATTTGCATATCATCATTACATTCCTTGTTTGGGAATTCATCTAGAGCATATGCATTATTAATTCATTCATCTCATATCATCATTAAAATATTCATCATGTTTATCTATATGTCTTACATGCTTGTACTGTTGACTTGACTTGACTCTATTGATATCATAAGTGGATGGATGACTGTTTGATTGACTTATTGGGCATTCAAAGCTCACGCAACTTCTCATGTTGTATGATGAGAAACTTGATGGACTTGGATTAATTTACTTTAGACATGGATTAGATTTGCTTTGTTGCCCCAATGCTTTAGATTGGGGCTTTTGTGAGAACTTTGGGATGTAATAGCTACAGTAGACTATTTACCTTCATTTAAACTCTTTGGGGATTATGACTCAGCTGAAGTCGTAGGCTGTTGGTTTTGAATTATTTACTTTATTTTAGATTATCATTTCCTTTTATTTCGTATAGTTTGATATGGCAATCCGCGTTTCAGCAATGGAACCCGAAGGCTGCACTATGAGGTATGTGCACTCCCGCATAAGGAATTGTGTTACAGGTTTGGGGGTGTGACAGATTTCTATCAGAGCATAAGGTTTGCTCAGAATTAATGATGTTTGAAAACTAAAGAACCTAGGTATCACATAGAAATCTGAAGTTAGGATGGAAGAACGTAGAAATCTAATTAGGATTGTTTGCTGTTTGCCTACTTGTGTGCTGATTGTATTGATGTGCTAGCATGTTTACTTGAATATTCGAACACTAGGTAGTGGGTTTAGATTTATTGTTTACCATGGGGTGTAGATGGTTAGAAGGAGAAGAGCTACTACTACTACTGAAGAGGGATCGTCCTTGGGAGCTAGGGATGATGCAGAACCTCAGCTAGCTGGTGCCTACCAGATACTGGGAGACATGGCGGCTATGCAACGGGACCAGTTGAAGCTTCAAGTCGTAGCTGATCAAAGGAGAGTTGCAGGAACTTTGATTACATGTTTGGAGAAGTTTAAAAAGCATACTCCACTTACGTTCAAACGGTTGGGAGAGCCACATCTTGCTCAAGATTAGCTGTTAGATGTGGAGAGAGTCTTCTAGACCATGGGATGTCCAGATGACCAATGAGTGCCCTCAGACACTTTCATGCTCAAGGGAGAGGCAGTCCACTGGTGGGACATAGTGGAGTAGAATCTGACTACAGTCTTGACATGTTAGCAGTTCAAGACCCAATTCTTGGTTACTACCTACCGAGCAGTTATCTGAGGCAGATGGTGTCAAAGGTCATGGGACTGGAGCAGGGCACAAACTCTGTTGGCCATTAAAAGGTGAGTTTCACTATGATGTCGAGTTACGCACCTCATATAAAAGTGAGGGAGGTAGACAAAGCTGCAAAGTTTGAAGAGGGCCTGCGACCAGTCATACGGTCCAAGGTTGTGCCGAGGTTCTCGAGTGCGACAGATACGTGGAGCGACACATGGATAAAGCTTCTGTACAGAGAGAACAGCCCAAGCAAGACAAAGGACGTTACCATCCATACCAACAGAAGCAAAACAATGACCGGAAGCAGCGACGTCATGATAGGCTAGCTAGGACTTCACCAGTTGACTCAGTAGTTCCCGGGCACGAGATTCTCAGAGACAGCCACCACCACCTCAGAACTAGCAGTTCTGACACAAAGTATGTTTCAACTGTGGCAAGGAAGGCCACCTTTAGTATGATTTTCGAGTTTCGAGGAGAGACGGTAAACCAGCCCCACCTAGCCCAGTGCAGAAGGGTAGGGCTAATGCCATGATAGATACAGATAATCCTCGAGATGACCAAGCTACGAAAGCCATGGTTGTAGTGACCCCCTGACCCTACCATTTAATTCAATGATTAAATGGTAGTTAATCCTAATTAAAACCTTAGGATTTAATTGATATTAAAGGGGGCTGGAATGGACCTATATGTAAATATGAAAAGTTAATGATTAAGTGTGTTATTTATGATTAATTAAGTGTACTGGACTTGGACCCAACACAACACAATAAAATGGACAAGTGGGTTGGCCAAATAAGCCATTCAGCAAAGGTAAGGGCAATATGGAATTTTACTACATGATTTGAATTAGAGAGAGAGGGATAATGGGTTCCCCCACTAACTCACGTATCAACCACAGAAAGAGAGAAAAACTGTCTCACAGATCAAAGGAAGAAAGAGAGGGAGAAAAGCCTTGTGCACAAATCTGGTTTTGGGAAGGAAGAAGAAGAAGAAGGAAGAGAAGATTGGTGATCCTTGTTGCTAGAAATCTACCTAAATCAAATTTATGGAAACAAGGTAGGGATTCATGTGTTTCTACAGTAACTAGCTTTATGGATGATTTCAATACTATAGATATAGATGAGATGCATTCTTGATGTGAAACATGTTAGATCTAAGATCTAGAGAAACTAGAATGGATGCATGCTATGTTATTATTTGATTCTTTTGCTTAACTTGTGTTGTTGTGTTTTCCTATGTTATTAGATATTCATATGGATTGTAAATATGATTTTTGATTTAATATTATATGTTATGGATTTACCCGTTTAGATCTATAGAACAAAATATGACTTCTTGTGTTTGATGTTTGGAACATATGAGTAGGTTTTAAAGACTGAAATACGATTGCTAGAACCTTAGAAATTATTGGTTTTGAGTAAAGGCACTAAGACCTAGAAGAAACATAAATTGGCTAATTTTGTCATTCGGTAACAGTCTCGGCAGCTATCGAGCAGCTACCAAAAATGCCCAGAAAGTCCATCATTCTGGACTTGCTACTGATCCTCGATAGGAGTGCTACCAAGCTTCTCGGTAGGAGTCTCGACAGTTACCGAGTGGAAGGGCTGTAAACGAGCCGAGCCGAGCTTTGCCGAGCTAGCCTCAGGCTCGTTAAAAAAATTTAGGCTCCGAGCCGAGCCAAGCTTTGCCCAGCTCGGCTTAAACTCATTAAAGCTCGGCTTGCAAGAAGTTCAACTTATAAAAAAAATTGACTCGTAAAAAAGCTTAGATTAGTACAAATGCATTAATATTATAGTTAGTAATTATTATTATATGTAATATAATATGTTAACATGCCTGTTTAATATTGATACATAATACAATATATAGGAATATGAACATATAATCTCATGTACAAACTGAGCCGACCACTCAAGTTCGTTAAGATAATGAGCTCTTTTTCGGGCTCAAGCTCGGCTCGTGAGCCTAATTATAGAGCTCAAGCTAGCTCGGCTCATTAATACCCTTACCGAGTAGCTATCGAGGCGCAAATGACTTCAAATTTTAGGGTAAGTTCCCTATTGAGTTGTGCACTTGTATGTATAATTGGTTTTTGTGCAAAATATCTAGAATTGGTCGAATCATGAAAGTGTAGGAGAAGGTCAAAAATCCAGGATTATCTGATTGATTCGAATGATAATTGAGGTGATAGCAACTCAAAGGTTTTGGATATGATCAAAGAACCTCGAGATACGATTAGTATGAGTAGAAATAGTCACATAGGACCTGATTGGTTGATTGGTGCTTTTAGCATCCAATGTTGACCTAGGTTTGAATTGGGTTGACTTCTGTATGACTTGTGTTTGACCTTAATGATATTTGACTTCAATGATTGATTGAGGGTACTGTGAGTATCCATGACTGTGTATGATGTTTGTATTTGAAATACTTGAATTTGTGATTGTGGATGGGTGAGCTTCTACCATGGGTGAAAGTCCCTAAAAGTAAGGCATGGTATGGGTGTATTCCACCAAGGGTGAAAGTCCCTAAAGGTAAGGTTTGGTATGGGTGTATTCCACCATGGGTGAGAGTCCCTAAAGGAAGGTCTGGTTACAGGTGAGCTTCCACCGT
>JAUPMG010185642.1:0-10299 GCA_031762675.1 Pachysandra terminalis
TGGATCCATCAATCCTCCGAGAAGGGTCTTGGCTCTACTGGCTGCTCATCAAGGTCGTAAATTTGACGCTCCAAATCATGGTTTCGCTCCTCAAGCCATGTGGTGGCTTGACGTGCTTTTTGTAACTCGGTGCGAGTGTATGCTAATTTCTCGTCTAGCTCGATTTGTTGCTTTCCAGATTTCTTCTTGTTGTCTTCTAGATTCCAGGTTCTGTTGCTGTGCATACATTACTTCTTGTGCAGGATACGATTGCGACCTGTGAGTAAAGTCCTTTGCCTTGCATTCGTGACCAACTTCAGATGCAAATCCGTCTCACAATGAGCCACCTTGTAACTTTCTTCCTTTAAATCTTCCCGAAACCTTTTGTATCGAAGGGCGACCTTTCGAAATGTATCCACAATCGGGCGTGATGTGGATTCTTTTGAGATGCTTCCTTTTCGGGTGCTACAACTGGTGTAAGGAGCTCTGGTGGTGCGGGCATCTCAGTTTCAACTTCGGGATGATTGATCCAAACTTAATAGGTAGGAGTTACTGGCGAAGTGCAATTAGACTTTAACCGGGAGAAAGTTGTCCGTTGTGTCTCATCCCATCCTTTTGCAAACCTCAGTTCTATCTTTTCCGAATAAGATGTGAATTCCATGAAGTCCTGATCGTATGAATCTATAGTGGGAACAAATTGTTGGTAACCAAACAGCCTCAACCCTAAGTGGTGCATAGGGTATAGATCCTTTCAATCCTGCTAGTTGCTGTTGCGCCCTGACATGACTAGAAGTGGTGGTGTGAAGAGTGAACCCCATTTACAATGCCATACGAGCTCTTCTATTTGGAAATTTTGCAACTTCTCATAACATAGATTCAGTCCTTTGATCGCTGACTTTGGTTCTTTTCCAATAAAACGTTGGATCATTCTAATCTCTGGATTTTTCTTCACCTTAATAGTAGCAAAAACGGGTAAGTGCTTGATTAGCCATATATGCAGTAATGGTGAACAACCCACCAATTTCTTTGCTCCTTTTGCAGCACAAAAAGATAAACCCCTAAGCATTTCGGCTAATATCATTGGAACTATTGTACGTCCGTTTCTGGTTTGCCTGATTATCCCACAAAGAACTGAGTCCACGAAATTCCGATTAGAAGGAAAAAGAATCTGTCCAAAAACTGCCATGGTCAATGCGTTAAAGCATCCTTGTTGTTCTTCTGCCATGCTTGCAAGATAGATGACTTTATACTTATTAATCAGGAATTGTATAGAGCATCTAATATGTTGGTCATCTACTTTCTCCAGACCCCATTTTAAGCTTAAAAAAGTCTTGAGATCATAACTGTATCCATTCTTATGGTGTGGGAAAACAGGGATACCATCTAGTGATATCTCTAAAATCCAACCAATCTCCTCATTTGTGGGACACATCTCATTTTCACCAAATCTGAAAATCATCGCGTCAGCATCCCAACATCTTATTGCAGCAATCATAAGATCCCAATTAAGGTTCACCTTTGCCAACCGTAATAATCCGCTCATTTTGTAAGTTTGCCTCCACCAAAGCTTCTTATCAGGAGGTATTTCCTGAATGACCTCTAACAACTCCTGATTGCAACACGCATGCCTTTGAGGGCAGGCTTTCACATTTGGTGTGTCAAAAACCTTTCGGATGGATGATGGACCCTTCATTCTGTATGATGCATAAATAATGATTAAATGGTGGAAAACCAAAATCCCCTTTAATTCTAACAACTGGTATATAGCCCCTTAAAATAAAGGATTACAACACTAAAAATCTGTATATTCTATATAAAAAAAAAAAGCAAAATGCTGATAATATCAAATGATGTATGCATGATGCATGAGAATCACCAAATGATGCATGAATGATATATGATGAGTGAGTTTGAATGAGAATCCACTTTGGATCCATGCCAACTAATTTTTGACCCATGAGGTTTAGGTCTATTAGCCATGTGTACTTGCCTGGGCCTTGGACGTCTTAGGTTTTATGCGTGAATTTTGATATGGATCCATGGGTCATGAATGACTAAATCAAATATAACTGGATATGAGAATATGTGGACCTTAAAGGGTATACCCACATGGGAATGACTCTAAACATGACCTGCCAATGCATGGACTTTGATATGAATGAACACCCATCCTAGATATAAATAGACCACAGACCCCTGATATAGATTCTTTATGCCTAAACTAGATCTGGGGTCATGGACCCTTGATCATCTGGGTAAGATTGTCTAACGAGCCCAAATGGGGAGCCCAAACTAAAGAGACTTAAAATATAGGGATGGATTAGGACCATGGGTCCAAACCAGATGGACTCTTTATGTATGAAATCGGATCTTGGGTCATAGACCCTAGATCATATGGATAGGATTGTCTAATGGGCCCAACTGAAGAGCCCAAACTAAGGAGACTCAAAATATCGACATGGGTTTGGGCCATGGGCCCACACCAGATGGACTCTTTATATATGAACTGGATCTTGGGTCATGGACCCTAGATCATATGGGTGAGATTGTTTAAAGGGCCCAACTGGAGAGCCCACACTAAGGAGACTCAAAATACCGACATGGGTTTGGGCCACGGGCCCAAACCAAATAGACTCTTATCTATGAACTGGATCTTGGGTCATGGACCCTAGATATGTGTATGATTGTCTAATGGGCCCAACAGGAGAGCCCAAACTAAGGAGACTCCAAATATAGACATGGGTTTGGGCCATGGGCCCAAACCAAATGGACTCTTATCTATGAACTGAATCTTGGGTTATGTACCCTAAATATGGGTATAATTGTCTAATGGGCCCAACAGGAGAGCTCAAACTAAGGAGACTCCAAATATAGACATGGGTTTGGGCCATGGGCCCCAACCAAATGGACTCTTATCTATGAAATGGATCTTGGGCCATGGACCCTAGATATGGGTATGATTGTCTATGAATGGGTCTGGGTCATGAGCCCAAACCAAATGAACTCTTATGGATGAACTGGATCTTGGGTCATGGACCTAGACCATAATGGGTAGATTTATTAAATGGGCCCAACTAGGGAGCCCAAACCAAGGTGGACTCAAAAATAGACACGGATTTGGACTTTGGGTCCGAACCAGATGGACTCAAAGATTCTTTTTTTTTTGTTTTGTTTTTAGCATAGCATAGAATAGCATTTATGAATTGTCACATTTGACCCAACACACGTGTCCTAATACTCTGGTTTTCTAAGACCCAAACCGGGTTCTACATGCACATGGGGCTCACGGTTATGCATCTAAAGGATGAGGGAGCCCGAAACCGGTTGAACTGATCTCCACACATGGATTTCTCCACAAGCTTCTCTGGTCGTTTGGTTTGGGGTGGAGCATTGGGTGCCGGCACCGGGGACAATGGTCGCCTGACCGTACACCTACTAGACTCCTAGAGCGCAAGGTTTGCCACCGAGGACAATGGTCACCTGTTTGCAAGCTTACAAAGCTCCCTAAAATAGGTGATAATGGGTGAGACATGGTTTGTGAGTTTAATATGCAAGTGCTAGTGAATTCAGGCATGCACAATAAGCAAAAATCAAATAAATAAACCATAATAAAGTAACATGGATAAATTAATTCGAACCAATCACATCAAACCAAGATAATGATAATCAAGATAAAACATGACAGAATAATTAAACCATGCCAATCAATTGAACCACCCAAAAATGGAAAAGAAAAAAGTAATAAATAAATAAAATAAAATAAAATAGAACAAAATAAATAAATAAATCCTATATCTAAAAAAATCTTTATAATTCTATAAAAATGTCATAACAACCCTATGTATATAAAAGAATCTTAAAAATCCTAATAAAGATCCTAAATATGGCAAATTAAATTTAAACCAAGGCTCAAACCACCAACTCCCCAGTGGAGTCGCCAGTTGTGAACTACCCCGGTTCGGGTGGACCTCAAATAGATCGGGTAAATAGTAGTCGCCACCATTCATTGAGTTCGGGTGTATATGGTCACCCATGGGTTTGTCTTTTATCTCAAAATAGATTAAAAATTTGATTTTTATGTTGGTCTAACCAGATTGGGTAGGGAGGTTTAGTTAAGAGAGCGGGAAAGTGTTAGGCACCCCCTCTCTTCCGGTTTAACCGATTACCTAGTTGAATTATATTTAGCCAATTAAATTAAACTACTAAAATAATAAAATAAACCTAGAAAAATCTCTAAAGACCAAAAATAAATAATATTATTTAATTCCTACATATAAAATACCCTAGGATAGAAAAATCTAAAATCCTAAAATACTTAATGTAATCCTAAAAGCATCTCAAAATAAATATGAAAATAAAAATCAAGATATCCTAAAACTTAAGGATCTCAAAACTAATCTAGTCCTAAATAAATAAGTTTAAAAAAACCTAATCTTAAAAGAGTAATAATATTAATAATAATAATGTAAGAAATTCAAAAAATACCTAAGTGCATAATTAACCTTATTAAAATAATAAAATATATCCAATCCTAAGACAATAAAATCTAGAAATAACTAAATAGAATAAAAGTAAAAGAAAAAGAAAAAAATCCTAAATCAATATCCATGTCTAAGTTCCTAAAAGCTAAAAATATTAAAATGAAACTAATCCTAATCCTTCTAAGCTAATAATAGAAAATAAACAAAAACGTAACGAAGCATTTGATTATTCAAGATATTAAATCTATAAAAATTGCACAAAAATTACTCAAATCCAGCTAAACTAGAAATGCTATAAACATACATTAACCAGATTCGTCAAAACAAAATTCCTCGGCATGCAATTCAATATATCTCTAATCATGATAAAAATAAATAAATAACTAAATAAAAATAAAATAAAATAAAAGTTAAAATATCTGTAGTAGCTGGGTTGCGTTTCCGACCTTTGAAATTCCTCTGGATTGGCTTGGTTTGGAGCGGCAACTGTGACCCGGATCTCGCGGGTCGCGTTTAACGATCGGGAAAGAAATTTAGTGGCCAAATAAAGAGTATATGGTTGTTTGGATCTGGCCGGACGAATCAGAATTGATGAACATAGGGGGCGTTGAAGTGGCTGGATTGAACTGACCAGAACTTAAGAGAGGCGTGGCTGGAGGTGGCCGAACAGCAGGAACAGAGGAGGGACCGTCGTGTCTGTTGGAAATGGCCGGACTGCAGAATACAAAGAGAAGGGGCGTTTGGCGTGTTGAACTGGGCTAGTTTTGGTCGGAGGACAGGGGCTAAGAGGAGGGGCGTGGCTGGAGAACAAGGCTGGTCTTGGCGTGCTGAACTGGGCTGGTATTAGCGTGCTGAACTGGGTTGGTATTGGCCTGCTAAACCGGTCACGAACATGGGCTGTTTTGGTGCTGAAATGGACTGGTTTTTGTCGGAGAACAGGGGCTGGATTTTGGCTGAACTTCTAATGGACGAGCAGTGGGTGGTTTTCGCAGTATTTCTTCTCCAATTTTTTCCTCTTTTCAAATTTTTTCCCTCCCTTCTCTTGGGGTCATCCCGCTTTTATAGGCGTGGAGGGTCGACGTCGGCGACTTCGCCTTCCTCTTCTCTCAATCCTTATCCGTCTTCAATCTTCCTTATCTCTTCTCTTCTCTCTATCTCTCAACCTCATCTCTTTTTTTTTTACTTGCCTTATTCCCTCTTTACCTCTAAAAAAATCTCTCTCTCTCTCTCTCTCTCTCTCTCTCTCTCGTGAAAACACATACCAACGTGAGGAAGAAGAAGACTGTATTCTTCTTAATTTCATATCCATACCCTTCCCTCTTTTCCTTTAATATCACAAACTTCCCCCTTTTTGATTCTTTCTTATAAAATCTAACCTAAAGAACCTAATCTAAATCTAATTCAATTTTAATTTAATTCTAATCCTAATCTAATTCAAATCTTAATTCTAATTTAATTTAAATCTTAATTTAACCATCATTTTTATAATATGTTTTATTTATCTAATTTCTAACTTTAATCATTTGAAAGCCCACCAAAATTAGGATTTTAATACCAAAAATACCCCTCATATTATCAATCTCGGATTTTGACCAAATTACAGCCACTTGACGAGTTCTACATGAAAAGGTCAAATCTGGAATCGAAATATTTTTCTGAAGTCCAACAAGTCCTAAATTTGACCTGAAACGATATTAAGGGTAAAATGGTCATCTCTCATATGATCTTGAAACTATGCGATAATACATCCGTTGGAACTCATTTTCCGCCTAGAATTCAATTATGCTGCCAGAAATGGATTTTGGTGAATGACGAAGCGCATGGGGTCCACTGAGGGTATTTTGGTAATTTCGTGGATTTTAGGGATTTCGATGAGAATTTTCAATTCAAATGGAATGGGGATCGATAATGATGATAACCCTGCCAAGGTGCCAAGCTCAAGCCTCCAAAAACTGCAAAGATCAAAGAATTCATTTTCGTGTAAATTGGGGTGTCTACATATAGCATTGTACTCATTCAAAAAGGAAGTTACCGTCGAAACGCAAGAATCTCTACCTCGTTTACGAAGATCTAGTTTTCCCTAATATTGACCTTCATCAATCTGCTCTTGTCTCTTCAGATGCTGTTTGGTCAAGGTTCTCTTCCCTTTGTCCCCGTTTTCCAGCCAATCATCATCATATTCACTTTCCTCGTGACCATCATAGCCAACATCTTCCTTTTCCTCACTTTCCTCATTTTTCTTCCTTCGATTCTTAGCTCACTTCCTCTTGCAGCACGACTTCATCTTTTTCCCTTCTTTTTCTACCTTTTCCTTTTTTCTTCTAGATCTCTTCATCCTAGATATTTCTGCAAATTCCAAAACCTAAACTTCTTCTTCCTCCTCGGTTTGTTTTGGACGTCCAATCCTAGAGACACCTTCTCTCTCCTCTCCTAGCTTCTAGGTTCCCGGTTTATTTGAACTCTATTCCTTTTTGTTTGTTTGAATTTAATTTAGTTTAATTCAAATTTTCAAACAATAGAGAATCATCCATAGGATTTACTTAATTTTTTATTTTCTTAATTAACCATTTATTAATTAGTAAATACCTTTTTAAGTCCTAATGGACTTTTAGTTGGGTTTTGGGCCCAATTTAATTTCTACAAGGTTTTAGTCCGAATAGATAAAAGGTCCAGCCCTTTAACTAATCCATTATTAGTTTGGCCATTATCCCTTTATTTTCCCTAATTGTCATTTATTCCAATCCTACTTGGTGCCTTTCATAAAATTCCCACTTTATAATTAATTGATCAACTTGGTTTAATATATAATTATCCCAGTTGGGTCCGAGTCACTACAGAAGCCCCTTAAAACCATGATGTACACATGGAATATCTTAACTTGAGAATGGTCATGTATGGGGGGATGGTTCGAGAAGACATCTTGCTCAAGGAATGATAGATCATGTGGGAACATACAATATTAGCATACTTAACTGCACCTTTGCGTAGCATATTGCTTGTTGATATTATTATAAGTATGTTGTGTATGATACACTTGATCTGATTTGCATATAGAAGTAGGACCATTGATATTGACCATTGTTCCTTATACCATAGTGAGATTTGGGAGAGAATACTTATTGTATGATTGTTGTTCACTTTCATCATTATTTACCATATATTTAACAGAATATACTTATATTATCTATTATATTTTTGTATTTCACAGCATTGGGATATGAGTAAATAAAATGCTTTGAAAGACTACTCATCCAGGCTTTCCAGCTTATGTTTGTTGATTTATATTTCACAGTAGTAAAGATTAGCATACGAAGGAGAGATTTGGAAGGGATTAGAATCAAAGAACAGTAGATAGGCTTTTGTACTTGAGTTAGATGTAGATTTCATTTAACCAGTTGTAATAATACTAGAACTGTTTATTTTACTTAAGTATTTAATAGAACTATATTGATTTTACTTTCTCTTATGTATTGATTATTGCTTTCCACTCCCATTATGATAGGTGTGAGAGTTACATAGTAAATCTTTGGGAATCCCAAGGATCTCATTTGGTTTTGGATGTGACAAAAGTAGTATCAGAGCCTAAGTTCTAGTAAAACTTAAGTAAAAGACTTAAAAAAAAATTCTTTGGTCTTAAAGGCTAGGAATAAGTGTAGAAAGATTTAAGTCGTAAAACAAGAAAAGTTATAAGTGGGTAAAGGGAAATAGATATGATTAGGTTGTGAGATTGTGAGGTACGATGATTGCTGATTTGTGCATCCTTGCTAGTAAATCCGGACAAACAATTGGGAATAGGAAGTACAACTATTTCTGAAAGTTTGAAGGCTAAAACTACTAGGATGAAATCTTTGCTAAGTATACTAGGTTATCATATTATTAAAGGATATGATAATCAAAGACTTATGATTTACTTAATGAAATATTTCAGAAAATACTTAGAACACTAATACTAACTGATTTTCAGAATTTTAAGTCAATGTAGTTGCAAATACATTAAACTGAGAACTTTGGGAATTAGATGGGAATTAGATATTATATAATTAAAAGGATTATTATACATATAAAAAAACAATAATTATTATTAAAATATAAAACGCCAGGATAAGTATTTGAACCTTAGTCTGTAAAGTACTATTCATGCCAGACCAAGACCCAAATTCAAGTGAATGTAAGAGTTCACTTAATCAATGCTAAAACTTTAAAATTTTGAGTGGAATGCTTGGTATTGTGAGTGTTTAAAATTATTATAAATTTTAAATTTTAAAATTTTAAGTTTTGACCTAATTAGAGTGTTCGGCGAACTCTCGGCGGGGTCTCGGTACACCTAAATGCGGCAGAGAGGGGACTGAGTCCCTATAAATAGGACTTTAAAGAACTAAACCTATTTTCTTCACTCCTCTCCAAAGAAACTTCTCCAAAACCAAATTCAAGAATAGGTAATCTTCTCTCTTTTTCTTTTTCAATTTCCAAACCTAAAACCCTAGAATCTCAAATCTTGGACTTATTCTCCTAGATTTAACTTTCCTAAAGAAACCCTAACATCATGCCTAAGGACAAACAACCTATGAGACCTTCTACTAAGTCCAGACCCACTTGGACCTCTACATCTAGAGGACCTCTACCTCCTGAACAACAGGAAGAAGAAATAGAAACACCAACCATCAATGAACCCTAAACACCTAGCATATACCAGAATATGGGTATACTTGTAGAAACACAAACCATTCATGTGGAAGCCTATAGGATCCATGAAATCCTAAAAGCCATAGACTGGGAACCTATCCTAACCTAGGGTGGTGTGGCTTACGAGACCAACACCCAAGGCATGTATGACTGCATCACCAATACTGAAAACATGACCCATCACCTTCACCATTCTAGGAGAAAAGCTTGTCCTCAACCTCCAACTTGTCTCCTAACTCATGAATGTCCCTATGAACAACAATCTCAATGTCACCCCTGAATTAGAAATTGCTGATAAAGTCGGGGTGACCCGAGCCTTGTGTGGCAGGGATGAGGGTTGGAATAAAGACAACTCCTTAGCTTCCACCAAACTCCTCCCTTCTTACAAAAATCCTCATGCCATCTTTGTGAGGAATGTTTACCCTAGGACCAGGAACACCTCCGAGCTTACTCCCTTCATGGTTCAAGTACTCTTTATGGTGGCCTCAAGCCAAAACCTTTGCCTTCCATCTCTCATTATCAACCATATAATCAAATTCTACCGCCTCTCTCGAAAAGGAAAACTACATTTTCCTTGTCTCATGTGCGCACTCATGAATCATTGGAAGTTCACTTTTAGACACCCCAAGAACCTGAAGAATGCCAAGTCCTTTAGCTACACATAGCTCGCCTTGATGTGACTCTCTAGATACCCTCCACCACAGCATGTACGGTTATACCATCCTGGACAAGAGGATGAAGAAGATGAGCAGGAAATTGAAGAACAACAGCCTGATCAGGAACCTGAGCAGCAGCACGAGCCAGAGCAAGGAAACCAACCTAAACTTCAGACTGAGGAGCAGCCCGAGCAGGAACCAGAAGAGCAGCTTCCTAGAGCTTCATCTTTTTATCCTAGAGCCTCTACCTCTGCAGCTCCACCCAGTTCCCCTAGGCATCACTATACCCGGAGGAACAAGGATTTGGATGTGTGTTTCGCAGCTCTTGAACGTGCAAGCATTTAGACCCGGATGGACCTCACCACTGAGCTGAGACAGAACCGAGAGAATATATCCAAGTTCCGAAAGAGTGTGGACAAGTGAATCTAATAGTTGTATTTTTATGCCTCTTACCTATGCGTTTTAGTCTATTTAGCTGTGCTTAATTGTATGGATTAATG
>JAUPMG010185663.1:0-10299 GCA_031762675.1 Pachysandra terminalis
GAACCTTAATAATTCATAAAACGCATCACATGGTCTGATTTTAAATCTGATGTTAAATCAGATTGGCAGTTAAGCTATTATTGGATCATAATGTAAGACTAAACTATTGGTTTGCGATTCGGGCCGTTACATGGTTTTGGCGATTTAGTGTTGAAAGAGACAATTTGTGGTGTAAAATTATTAACAGCTTGTATGGATCCCATGATAATTGATGGGATAATTTTTTTTCTTGATGAATTACCAACTAGATATATTATAAATGGGAAGAAATCAATAGTAAATGAAGAAGTTGTCCAAAATAGACAACCAAAAGGAAAAAACAAAAACAGATACAGAAAAAATACTGCTACAAAGAAAAAGCATCTCAAGCCACCTCTCCACTCAACAAGGTCGTAGGCAGGCACCAAAGTAAATAAACTCTCCATGGTTACTCCTCTAGCTAGGCTATCTGCTTCCGCATTGGCTGATTTAAAGATATGTTTGAATGAGATGTTCAAACCACACCTTAGATAGCGAGTCGACCGGATATAAATCATATCATGTATGAGTCTCCATGGCCATTCAATCCCATCTCCCATCCAAGATAAAACCACTGTCGAATCACCCTCTACCTCCAAAGATGTGTAGCCCTTACTCCTTGCTTTCCTCAACCCTACAATCAAGGATACTTTTATAACTGATAAAAAAAAACCCTACAATCAAGGATAGAAGCTCTGAACGAGTAGAGTCACCCTCGTCAACTTGCCCGTAGTATGCACGGCAAATACCACCTAGATGATCCCTAAAAATACCCCCCATGCCAAAAGGACCCAGGTTACCAAAGGACGACCCATCAAAATTAAGCTTAAAGAACCTCTCACTAGGAGGTCGCCATGAAGCAAGTCGAAGGTTCCTCGTGGGCGAGGAGTGTGCCACCAAAATCCCTGAACTCTGGACGGATAACCAACCACGAAGCAGCCAGATAAATGATCGCGTCAATGATAGCCTGTGTGCTCCTAGATCGGTCCCCAAATAGTCACATGTTCCTTTCTACCCATATCAGCCAAAATGTCCCACACAAGATAAATTGGAGCGTCATACCTTCCGCTCCCTCTTACCCAGGCCCAATATTCTCCACTGCTCAAATAACTCCTTCCATTGATGAGCAAGGTTTTAAAGACCGGTACCGGCCGGTCTGGATCCGGAATAGAAAACAAAAAAAAAAAATTAAAAATTTCAGACCGGCGCCAGACCAACCAGAATCGGTCGCCGGACCGGCGGTACCGGAGGGACCGGTCGTCGGATTTCCAGAACCAGTCATGGCCGGCGGTCCAGTGGAACCGGTCACCGGACCGCCGGTCCGTAACCCAGCGATACAGAGGCTTGTCCCGCGGGTTGGAACTGGACCGGTCCCGGTCCGGACCGGTATCGGCCGATCCTTGAAACCATGCTGATGAGGGCATCAACCACTATCACTTAATGACAAGTATGCCATTTCAATTATTTCCTTCTATAGTCTTCACCTAGGCTTCTAGGTTGTAGTAGGGGGGAGTGGCCCATGAGTTATCTGGGCTTTTCTGTAAATGGGAAGCATAGGGGGGCTAATACTTGGAATCCAGTTATTGACAAGATGGAAAATAGGTTGGCTGCGTGGAAGAGGAATTACTTGTCCTTGGGAGGTCGTATCACGCTAATCCAAGCCTCTTTAGGTAGTATCCCCACGTATTATATGTCCTTGCTTAAAATGCCGGTACTTGTGAGTAAAAGGATTGAGAAGTTGCAAAGGGATTTCCTATGGGATTGGGGAGACAAGAAGAAAGATCACTTGGTCAATTGGGGGTTAGTGTGCAAAAGAAAAGAGGAGGGTGGCCTAAACCTGGGTAACACTCAAATCAGGAACCGTGCTTTGCTTGGAAAGTGGCTTCGGAGATTTTGTGTTGAAAAGGAGTCGCTCTAGCGGTCTGTCATTGCCAGCAAGTACGGAGTGAACAAGAATGGGTGGGATATCAATCCAATGGCTAAAATCAGACTGGCGAGCCCGTGGCGAGCCATCTCTGAATTGTTTCCTTCATTCAGTCGGGATGTGAGATTTTCCGTCGGGTCAGGTACGTTTGTTCGTTTTTGGTTGGACCTTTCTACTCTTTCCTCTCGTTTTCCTAGGATTTTTTCCATATGCTCCCACAAAAACTCCCTTGTTGCAGAAACATTTAGTAGGTCCTCCTCGGGGTTGTCTTGGAACCCCCCACTTCGTAGGGATCCCATTGGGGTGGCTTTCGAGGAGCTTACCTCTCTTTTCGAGTTGCTTAGGAATGTTGTTATCTCTGATGTCGTTAAGGACTCCCGGGTGTGGTGTCTCGAGTCCAGTGGATCTTTTTCTTCTAAATCCTTTCACAATTCTCTGAGGGACTTGGGCCATCTCTGCTTTGGGGCGCCAAGGCCCCCCCTAAGGTCAAAGCGTTTGCGTGGCTTGCCTTGCTCTCTCGTATTAACACTGCTGACATGCTTCAGAGGAGAAGACCTTTCATGGCACTATCCCCACATGTGTGTCCCATGTGTATGGCCCACGGAGAATCTGTGAACCATTTGTTCTTCGGGTGCAAGGTTGCTTGTAAGATTTGGAGTTATTTTATCGTTTCCATTGGTGTTTTCTGGGTTTGCCCAGGTTCAGTGAGAGAGCATCTGTACCAGTGGCAGCTTCCTGGTCTTGGCTCCCGTGGGAAGATCATGTATCAGTATTTATTTTTTGCGGTCCTCTGGGGGATTTGGTTGGAGCGTAATAGAAGAATTTTTCAAGGTCACAGAAAGAGGTTGGAGGAGATCATTGACTCTATCATGGTCTTGACGGCGGGTTGGTTAAGTGTTCTTCCAGAATTCAGGGACGTGTCGTGGTCTGACATGCTGAGGAGTTGGGATACTGTGGCTTCTATTTAGGTTCTGGGGCATATCCTCGGGCGCTATGTACTTTATCTCCGTATTTTATCTTTGTATCCTTGTTTCTTGTTTTTATTTTCCTTGTTCTTTGTACTTCGTACTTTTTCTTCCTCCCCCTTTGTTTTAATAAATTCGTTATTGATCAAAAAAAAAAAAAGTTCGTAATGCATTCCCACCAATCAAATGTGCTCTTCATCATGCTTAATGTGTAATTAGACTTAAAGATTTACATGATCAAAAATTAAGTTTAATTATTTAATTACTAATCATATATACACATTTATATGCATACTTATATATAAATTTAGGTACATCCATCATCCCTATTACCATTAGTGTTGATATTGGTTAATATACATACACATATATATATATATATAGTCGCTAAGCAAGTACTACATTACACGTGTATTTATTAAGTTAATTACAATTAGCATTTAATTAAATTTCAGCTCATTACAATAACATCTAACGGAGAAAATATAGCAAAATGCACCTGGATACCTCACAATGCACAAATAAACAAGAGGCACATGTGGGGAGAGAGAGCCAAAGTTTCCTTCGGCTTCGTAAATTATCAACTGTATTAATCTTGTGCTGGAGGAGAGCCCAAATGAAAGCCATGACACAGGGAGAGGCACACGATTTCCAAAGTCTACAAGGAGAGAAAGAAAGATGAGGATTATGAGTGGGCTGACACAATTTGGAGAAAAAGGACCGAGTAGAAAACCGGCCTTTAGGCTCAAGGGACCAGCTTCTGATATCCTGACAATTTGGATCAAAACTAACCCTAAAGGTGTCCAAGATAAAATATCAGCCACCAAAGTATTCCTGGAAGTGACTAATCTGAAGAGGCGGGGAAATATATTGGCAAAGGTGTCTTCTTGCCACCAAAGATCAAGCCAGAACCGAACCCTAAAACCTGACCCTACACAAAAGCGGAGATGAGGATAAAAGGATGAGGCTAGGTCAATAACTGCTTTCCATAATCCAAAACCAGACACCCTCCATATGGGATTAATATCCCATCCATTATCCGCAGCAAGTACGACAGTCATTTGAACGGATGAAATATTAACCCACATACTCGAGCATGTGGCAATAGACCTTGGAAAGGCCATCCATTTCTTGAGTCCAGTCTTTTACCAACATTATTGTTTTGGGGTGGGTAATGGGTTGCATATCCTTTTTTGGAGCAATGTATGGGTTGGGAGCGTTTCCCTGTCAACCAGGTTTCCTCGTCTGTTTCAGCTTGTTCGGAATAGGGAATCCTTTATCTCGGATATTCTATCCTTGAAGGAATTAGGTTTGTCATGGAATCTAGATTTCAGAAGAGAACCCTGTCATGCTGAGATGAGTGAGCTCCTGGTACTGTTGGAAAACCTCAACCTCCACTTTAGAAGAGACCTTAAGCCTGCAAATATTGTTGAGTTGTCTACCCTCCTTGAGGCTCTGAAGGACGTGTGCATCGATTCCTCTCCGTGGACCGTAGGGTCTAGATCCCTTATCAAAAAGGGACTTTCTCTTCCCGCTCCTTTCATTTCTCATGTGCAGACTTCTTACCCTAGTTCCATCCACTCCTTTTAGGTACTTATGGAGATCGGCGGTCCCTCCTAAAGTTGAGACTTTTGTATGGATAGTAATACTCAAAAGAACTAACACACAGGAGATTCTTCAGCGAAGAAGGAAATACCTCCTTATCTCCCCCCATATGTGTTTTATGTGCAGGAGAAATGAGTAGACAGTTGATCATTCGGTCATTCATTTCAGCATAGCTAAGGAGATTTGGATCAGTTTCTTATTAATGGTGGATGCCCCATGTGTGATGTCATTCGATATTCAGTCTATGTTGCCACAGTGGGGGCTTCCTTGGATGGGTAAGTGTGAGAGACTACTTTACAGAGCCCTCTTCTTTTCTGTTCTTTGGTCCATTTGGATGGAAAGGAACATGCTCTAGCACCCAGCCGATCATAGAGACAGCGACCCTCTCAGCAGCTTCATGGGTAAGTACTAGAGATGAATTTAGAGGGATTCTGGTTTCAATGGTGATGAGAGATTGGAGATCGGTTGTATCACTTCGTACTACCCCGACTGTAGTACGGATGAGTTGGACTTCCCCGTGTAAGGGGCTAGTCAAGCTTAACTTTGATGGATCTTGCATAAGGAACCCGGGGTCGTTTGTTGCATGGCTTCTTTGGCCCAATCGGGGAGGGGACGCCATGAGAGCAGAGTTTCTTGCATTGGTTACAAGTCTTAGAAAGGCAAGGCTACAGGAGTTCCACAACTTGATTGTGGAGGGTGATTCAGCTGTAGTTATATCATGGATGAGTGATAAGAGGTGTCATTCATGGAGATTATCACAGACAGTCCTTTTGGCGCGCTCTCTAGTGAATGGGATGAATATCTCATTCTCTCATGTACTTAGGATTGCTAATGGGATGGCAGACAGATTGGCCAAATAGGGAGCAAGAAGGGAGTCTTTCTTTAGTGGTTCTATTACCACCGAGTTAGTGGAGGAGACTTGACTGATTTACACATGTTGGTTTTATTTTATTGGTCCTTTCTGTGTATTGCCACAGTGATGCTGGTCTTGTTTTTGCTTTTGACTTTTTCTTCTCTTTTCTTTTCTTTTGATTGACCACTAGTGTGTGATTTTTTTGTATTGTACATTCTACTCTCTTAATATCATCTTCATTATTCATAAAAAAAAAATAAAAAATGGTAATAGCTCTAATCCTTATTCCAAGATATCAACAGTACTAGAAGAAATGGAGTTAAGCCATGATCACATTCTTTTTTTTTTTTTTTTTTTTCTAAAAGCCATGATCACATTCGCCCATTGCTTATTGAATCAAATTCCAATATCATTGTAGACTAGTTCAATAAGCTAGTTATCCCAGCTTGGTTTCTTCAGGATATATGGGATGACCTTCTTGATACTGCTTTGGGTATCCTAGCTTCCTAGAAGCATGTCTACCATGAGTGGAACAAGGTTGGAAATGGCCTAGCAGGTTGGGGTGGTTGTAACAAGCATACACAATGGACCTTTTCATGCACTTCTGAGCTGCCTATCCCTATCTCTACTTGTTACTTTCCAGAAAGGATGTGTTTTTTAATTAAAGTAAGTAATTTTCGTCGTTCAAGTAAGTCCTTATCGAGAATGCTATGAGACAATATTGTGTTCTGTCGCATTTGATTATCACAGAGTAAGGCTTTTAGTCCCCCCATTTTGTAATGTACCCTTTTATGAGACATCGCAAAAGCAGATTGGGGTCTGTCTAATCCCCTCCTCCCAGTACAAGGCGTATTTCCCACCAAAAAGGTGGGTTTAGAAAAGGGGGAAACCTCACGCAACCGCAGCGACTTATTGGACGAGAAGGTTAATGATCTACTAGCAGCCAGCTATAGGAAGGAGGACGTCGAAGAAGCTCTGAATCAGAAGGTAGCTAGGAGTTCGTCTCCACAGAGGGTGAGCGACGACGATACATCCAGACGATCTTATGCCCATGTAGCGTCGCAAAAAGGGAGAGTTCAGTCGGAAACGATTCCACCAAAGGCTGTTCGCAGAACTACTAGGGTTGAGAGAAACGAAATCACGGTTGAAGGGTTCTCAAATGGTGATCAGAAATGGATGCGTATCACGGAACGTTGCGGACCACTCTCCAGTTGGCTTCTCCTTCAAGGTGAGGAGATCGAATGGCTTATGAAGAAGGTGGAAGGGGTGAGCCAAAGACCGATTGCGAATCGATTCTTGGGATCATCAAGGGTCGCTGGAAGAGTGATCTTGATGGATTGCAAGGTGAACGTGAGAGGTGAGTTCATCAAACTTACATCCATGAAGAATGAAAGGAGACACTGTATGATTTTCTTACCTAAAGCAAATCAAACTGGCTGGAGGTATTTGGTTTCCATGTACAGTGAGATTTTCAGAACATTTCAGGCATCCGGCAGAAGCAATGAGGGAATGGGTGTTGGGTTGGAAAGGACGATCCGATCGGAGGCTTTCTGTTTCAAAAAGGTAGCGATTCATAACGAAATATCGGAAGGAGTTTCCAGTGAGGGTGTTGTGCCGGTCGCTGAAATTTGTCCGGCATCAACGAAGTGGGCGCATGCGATTCACTGTCGGGCGTCGTTTGTGTGTAAGGACTGGTCTAGAATTTTTGAAGAAATGGAAAACGTTTGCCAGGAAGTAGAATTCGGAGAATGTGTTGGTATTAACCAAAGGAAGGCCATTGTGTTCACCAAGTCTGAGGATGATGGTAGGAGGCTGATAACGCAGAGGCAGCTTAGTATGGGCAGAGGTCAGGAGGTTTCTTTTTCACGATGGCCTCTTGGGATGGGAACAATGGTGGGTTCAGTGGCAGACGAGGGGGTGTGGGTGGTGCTTGAAGGTATTCCGGCACAACTTCTTGCGATTAGGACGTTACAAATTGTTGGGGATTTTTGTGGTGGTTTAACAGACATTGGAGAAGTTGAACTTATGGAGAATGAATTGGGAAGAGTTGAAATCCGTGTGAAGGAGACGCTCTACTGGGAAATTCCGGGCAGGGTGGTGCTTTGGGACGAGTCAAGTGAGTTCGAAGTGTATCTTTCTTTTCCTTCAAGAACTCCTGTGAGTTCTGGCCTTTTTCCGGCAGATACCACTGTGGAAGACGATCAGAGTATGGACCCACGTGCACGCCAAGAGTGGAGGAGGGTTTAAATAAGGGAGACAAGATTCAGGATGGTGGGCCCGTGGCATTAAATGGCGTTGTTGACAATTCAAATCAACAGGCGGGAAGCGTCATCAACAAGATTGGGCCCGTGTCTGAGGGATGGGCCCATACGGGTGGGTCGGTAGCTGTGGTTGGGCCGAGGCTAGAGAGTTTAAAGACTGGAGTGAAGGCAGCTGGTCCGCACGTGCTTAAACAAGGTGGGTTTTTAGGAGGTCCGATGGGAGGTGTTGGGCTGGGGCCCGTTCGCGACCTTCTAGTACACGGGGGTTATAGTCGTCTTCTTCAGGGCGAGGTCGAAGCAGCTTTAAGGAGATCAGGCAAATCAGGGCAATAGGAAGGGAAGTCGGAGAGGCCGTTGGGTCAGAAATAAATTTGGCACTCATCTCTTGTCTGGTTAAGATGGAGGTGCAGAAAGCGCTTGGCCTTTTTCCCTGCCCCGTGGAGAAAGGGGCTCTGGCGTCTGGTTCGAAATCGCCATCTCGCTCGTCATCCCCTTTTGCGGCATCAACGAGAGGTTATTCCGGAACGTTAAGTACTCCTGTAGGTGGGGTTTTTCCGGTGGCTGTGGGGCGAGCTCCATCGTCCCCTTAAGGGTTGTCATGCACTGAAGAGAGGATCACGAGTACAGATCGCATCATCAACTCGGTGGGTGATTCTCTTCTATTTGGGAACGCAAAAGGGCTGCAAGGTTCTGAGTGTAGATTGGTGGAGTACGGCTCCTCTATGGATTCATTGTCTGACTCCGTTGACGAAGAAGCAGTTGGTTCAAGAATTTAAAAGGGTGGAAGTGTTTCGCAGACTAGGGTATCAGATCGTGGACACATGGGGGATATTCGGGGGACTGAATCAACCGAAAACCTCTAGCACAACGTCTGCAATGTTGATTCTATAGAAGGTACGTTAATTGTTTCTTCATCATCGAGTCCTTCTTCTCGTCAGTCTCTTCTGTTCCAGCCTTCTGAGGTCCACATGAAAATGGATCATCTGAATGCATCCAAATGCTCAGGTATGCAGCCATCTTCAATTAGCCATTTGATTAATTTATCACCCAGTATTCAGGATAACGTGTTTTTGCAGAATGAGAATCACAATGACAGTCTTCACACCTCTCCAGAGCCATTTCCTGAGTTGATGAAAAAACTTCATGTGTTTGAATGTGCTAAGGAAGTGGCACCATCTTTAGATTTGAATGGGGAAAAAACCGAGGAGAGCATTCGAATGCTCAGGTATGCAGCCATCTTCAATTAACCATTTGATTAATTTATCATCCAGTATTCAGGATAATGTGTTTTTGCAGAATGAGAATCACAGTGACAGTCTTCACGCCTCTCCAGAGCCATTTCCTGAGTTGATGAAAAAACTTCATGTGTTTGAATGTGCTAAGGAAGTGGCACCATCTTTAGATTTGAATGGGGAAAAAACCGAGGAGCGAGGGTCTCAGTCCAGTAGAAGTGAGTGGGAAGGGGTTCTAGAGTTGGTAGAGGAATTCCATATAGGGGCTAGGGGAGTGAACGGAGAATTTATTTCAATGGTTAAAGTAATGAATGAATTTAGAGAGCGTCAAAAGAAGAAAGGAGATGGTGGGAACAAGTCAGAGTCTAGTAGTCCCTAGTGTAGCATCCAGTATTGAAGAAAGGGGGTTAAGAATCAAGGGGTTGGAGGGAAGGATAAAGTTACTCAATGAAGATATTAAATTGGAATGTGAGGGGGTTGGGAAAGAGCGAAAAGGAAAGAGCCGTGAAAGATTTGTGGCTTAGGACAAGAACAGATATTGTGGTGATTCAGGAGACAAAAAGGAGGGCTTTTCTAAGAGACTTATCTGTCAACTGTGGGGTTCAAAAAATAAAGAGTGGATGTTCCTACCTTAAGTGGGTTCATCGGGAGGGATCTGCATCATTTGGGATATTGATGTTGTCCATTGTAAGGCAGAGTGAAGTGGTTAGTATTCTGTGTCGGTTAAATTTTCAAATGTTGAGGACGGGTTTGAGTGGATTTTGACTGGGGTTTATGGGTCTAATAAACCCATGGAGAGACAGGGGTTCTGGGAGAAATTGAACAAGGTTAGTGATTTGTGGAGGGATCCGTGGTGTATTATCGGAGATTTTAACGTAATTAGATTTACTCATGAGAAGTCGGGAAATAGGAGAGTTACAAAAAGTATGAAAGGATTTGTGGACTTCCTAAACACAAATGAGTTGATTGACTTGCCCGTTTTAGGTGGAAGATTCACTTGGTCCAATCTTCAAGAGTCCCCGGTGTGTAGTAGATTGGACAAAATTCTTGTTTCTGTTGATTGGGAGGTTCACTTTCCAAAAACTATCCACAGGGTCCTCCCGAGACCTATATCTAATCATTTCCCTATTTTTGTCTCCACTGATCCAGATATTAATAGGGGCCCTCGTCCTTTAAGTTTTGAAAATATGTGGCTCCTTCACCCGAAATTTAAACAAGAAGTGAAGGACTGGTAGAGTTCGAAGGAGGTTTTGCCGGGGTGGGAAGGGTTCAAATTCATGAAGTACTTGAGAGCCACGAAGGAGAAAATTAAATTCTGGAACAAGGAGATTTTTGGGTGGCTCCCGGAGAAGAAGAAGGAAATATTGGATGGAATTCAGGAATTAGATAGAGAAGAGGAGATGAGAAGTCTTGATCAGAGTGAGAGGGAAGCTAGAAGGTT